>JARQZK010005084.1:260000-282500 GCA_030704885.1 Cynegetis impunctata | reverse complement strand
CATATTTATTTACAATATGTAGGTTTCTATAAAATAATTCTTCTACTCATGACTGCAGACAATTATTATTAACAATACAATAGTATTAGCATTTATAACTTAATTACGTATTTTTGACTAAAAAATAAAATATTTTATTATTGACTCATTTTGGTGTAAATCATATATACATAATATAATTCAAATATTTATTCATGAATGAAGTTGTCAATGGGTTTTTCATAACTACAGGAGAAAAAAAATACATAAACGTGTCGATCACGTCATAGTTTTCCTGGATACTGGTTTTTTTTACATAAAAATGCTAACAACCATAAATCAGTTCGAAAGTACTGTGAAGGTGGGCAAAACCAAGAAAACCACATATATAAATATATATATATATATATATATATATATATATATATATATATATATATATATATATATATATATATATATATACTAGGTGTAAATGAATCATGGGCCACCCCTATAACTTTTTGACAGGTCCTTGGATATTATTGAAATTTGGATGGTTTATCTCAGACATAATTTTGAATTTCTTCCCATACCAAATAAATATGGCTGACTTCCGGTTTCGCAAACAGGGTCGGTTACAGGAGCAAAGGGTGTCAACAAAAATAAGAGTATTAATAATTACTACGTTATTTAGTTATTGAGAAAACTGATATGTTAATCATTTCGAAGGAATTTGAAAGAGCTGTTCAATATACTGGGTGGCCCATGTATGTTACTATTGAAAAAACTTAGTTTTGATTCGACAAAGAATTTAATCGTTAACAAACTTCAAGTGAATGAATTTTTAGAAAAATTATTACTTTGGGTGACATTCTAAGTCAATTATCTATGATTAAGATGACGTCGCAGCCATCCACCATAAAAAAATAAAATGAAAAACGAAATTGAAACATCACTAGAATTGACATTTGACATTAGAGTGTATGTATTTGATGCCTCAGAATTAAAATATGAAAAATATATAGGGTGTTCCATTTGAATTTTTAATTTTTATATCGTTTTCAGTGAAACCGGAAGTCAGACATATTGATTTCGTATGTCAAAAAATTTAAAATTATATCCACCCAAATTTCAACAAAATCGAAGAGCCCGTTAAAAAGTTATAGGGGTGGCCCATCACACATTTACACCCGGTATACACACACACACACACACACATATATATATATATATATATATATATATATATATATATATATAAATATATATATATATATATATATATATATATATATATATATATATATATATATATATATATATATATATTAAAAAAACACTATTGACTCACTGTATACAGTGCTATAGTCTATCATCTTTGGGAAAAACAAGAATAAAAAAATTCATATTCATTGTATTTCTTGAATATGCCCATTTCCGTTTCTGAAATATATACTGATGAATCTTATTCGCAGGCTTATGAAGCGAACTCACTTTCTAATCAATTCAGGACCTAGGTCGAAGTTTGTTGATTTAGATTAAATTAATTGAGGTGGCAGACTCAGAATGTATGATAACATTCGAGGGTAACACATCCATATTGGATTATTTGTGGAAACAAAAGCATGCCCTATGGATTATTTCACAGGGTAGCAACTTAACATTTCACAGATGCTGCTTGCAACATGATACGGATAGATGGGGTGCTTAGTTTCATGTATAATACCCCTGCAGGCGATCCATGCTATGCTCACTTAGGTTTTTGGTTCAACTTTATGAGATCAAAATTATAGAGGTCCCAATGAAAGTGATATGAAATGAAAACGTGTAGAGCTAAAAGTGTAGCTCATATATATGTATATATATATATATATATATATATATATGTATATATATATATATATATATATATATATATATATATATATATATATATATATATATATATATATATATATATATATATATATATATATATATATATATATATATATATATATATATATTTATATATATATATATATATATATATATATATATAAACCCATATCTGTGATGTTAAGTAATAAGGAGTATTGCCGTAATTTAATAATATCTTAGGAAACAAATTTTCTCAACACCTCAAAGCGGTACTTCCTCAGGAATTACTGAAAAATCAATTTCAACTTTACAATCAAAGAAAAACACTTGAAATGTAAAGTTGAAATTGATTTTTCAGTAATTCCTGAGGAAGGACCGCATTTTTGGGTCCGAAATATAGAATTTTATTGACGATGAGCCGATTTTAATAACTGCCTCCTTCCCTTGCCGAGAACCTAAAATCGTTGAGGAAATTTGTTTCTTAAGATATTATATATATATATATATATATATATATATATATATATATATATATATATATATATATATATATATATATATATATTTATTAATATATATATATATATATAAATATATATATATATATATATATATATATATATATATATATATATATATATATATATATATATAAGATATTACTACGTTGGGCAATTCATTTGAAAAATTGATGATTAATCAAATCATTTTCATGAGTCTCGACGATATAGAATTCCCATTCATCCTTCGATAGGGAATGTTAGAAAAATGCGACATCAGTGGCACTCACTATGAAAACACTAGACAGTCTGATTCAAAACTGTGATTTTTTCATAGCCAAATATCAAAATTTTCGTCTTGCCACGCATTTTCATTTATCACTCAATTGTGTCTTGTGGTTTTCAATAAGAGTTTACATCGTGCTATATATTGTTCTAATGTTTTCCGTAAAAATGCACATAGGGTTTTAACGCTCCGCATGCTATTGAAAAAGAATTCAAAAAATGAACTTCACACAAGAGAAATATTTTTAGAAAATCATTAACTATAGAAATTCCTCTCTGATATGGATTCCAAACGAAACGACAGAAAATTATCTGAACGAGAAGAGCATAGTCGAAGAGAATTTGTGGATTGAATCAGTCACTGGGGATTATTGCTACGGGTTATGATGAACGTAGGGCATCTCTAGAGTCAGTTATCTGGGTTCATTTTCCATTTTGCAAATTCAGAGGAAAGTCGCATGATCCTATAAGAGCCTATTTCTTGAAACCTGTTGTCACTGAGGGAATATCTTATACGTAACATCTAACCAGCTCCTAAAGGGATCAATTCGATTATTTCACACTGAATGCAATACAAAAAAAAATGAAGGACACCCTACTGCGTAGCACTAGGAATGATAAAATCCCTCGGCGCATGTGCATGTCGTCAATATTTTTTGAATGTACCTTTTATATAAATTAAATAACAATGAAAGTCGATATTACAAATGAAATGAAGGAAAATCGCTATAAATGTATTAATAAGTCGATATTACTAATAAAATCCGTGAAAATTTAGCAAAAAATTCATTGTTTGACTGTCGAATTTGAATATCCTATCCCGGCTCATTTTGCTGCAAATTATGAATCAAATTGATAAGATATCTCTATGGATGGGGAGCAGACACAGACGCAGAATCAAGCTTAAGCTATCAACGTCGCTTGGTTACCGTGGCACACAGAGCACTTCGACGCATGTTTTGTAGGACTTCGTACATATCGACCTTGGCGCATGCGCATGTCGTAATGCCTATTTAAAAAACGCTATATTTTTTTATTCTTCGTTGGTAAAACGTGGTAATTCAAATTCCCTAATGAAATCATATGTGTTTCATCGATATCCGTTGGAATTTTTAAAATCGGGCCAGTTACCAACTTTTTGTCGTGAGACTATAAACCCTTTAGCTTTGCCTCGGGGTAAATATGACAGAGAATTTCTATGCGAAATCTGACTCATGGATTACGTGGAAATTCAAAAGCGAAAGTCCTATTTTGATTCAGAAGTTGTTGCCTACTCATTTAACTCTAGAATTATATTATTGGCCAAGCTGAATAAAAATGCCGAAATCACTGAATTATACTGATAATTACTTTACTTATACTTCAAGTTAAGTAATTGCACAAGTGCATCAAAATTACCGATAATTTTGCATGACAGCGTGTTGTCAAAAAACTGCATGAGTTCATTTTCATTTTTGGAGAAAGAGCCCGACACCGAAGGTGGAGGGCTCTTTTTCCAAAATATGAAAATGACCGAATGCAGTTTTTTAAAGACAACACGCTGAAATGCGAAATTATCCGGTTATTTTGATGCACGAGTGTAATTTTGGGGAATATTTCCCGAATAAACTTTCAACTTGTCAAACTGACGTTAGTAATTCATTAATTCTCAGCTTGTCATCAATAACCGTGATATGAACTATGCTACTATGCAATTATCGGTCTACAATGCAATTATCGCAGGGCTCTTTCGCTTTCTACAATGCAATTATCGTAAGTAATTGCACAAGTGCATCAAAATTACCGATAATTTTGCATGACAGCGTGTTGTCAAAAAACTGCATGAGTTCATTTTCATTTTTGGAGAAAGAGCCCGACACCGAAGGTGGAGGGCTCTTTCTCCAAAATATGAAAATGACCGAATGCAGTTTTTTAAAGACAACACGCTGGAATGCGAAATTATCCGGTTATTTTGATGCACGAGTGTAATTTGGGTGAATATTTCCCGAATAAACTTTCAACTTGTCAAACTGACGTTAGTAACTCATAAATTCTCAGCTTGTCATCAAAACGCGTAATATGAACTATGCTACTATGCAATTATCGGTCTACAATGCAATTATCGCAGGGCTCTTTCGCTTTCTACAATGCAATTATCGCTGTAATTTTCGATTATTGCATTCTATTTATAAGGGATTTTTGACAGGAGGGAAATATTCGATGTAATTTTCGATAATTGGATTCCATTTACAAGGGATTTTTGACAGGAGGGAAATATTCAGTATAACTTATACTTCAAGTTGTTAAAATTTCTGAAAATTATACAATAAAAGTACAAACTTCACGATTTTCTTTTACTAGGTAGTGTTCAATACTGGGGGTATAGAAATCTACCTGATTTAGAAGCATCCTTTCACAAATTCAATGATAAGAAGGATTTAAAGTCAATTAAGTAGTTGTTTAAAATCAGTGATAGGAAAAATCAGTAGAAGTATTATTTGAGATGATTTCTTTAGTATTACGTAAGAAATGAAAGATCGCATAAACCAGGTAAATAATATGTGATAGTGAAAATTGTGTACTTATATATTGATTATTGAAAATTCTTCACCCTCGGATCATCATGAATTGAGTGGGATCACTTTGTCAGCTATATTTCCTATATAACATCCTTTTTTTAAATCTGAAACATTCAAAACTAGTCATGTCTCGGTGAATGAGGTTTACCGTGAGGCTTATTGTTTTCCATTTTATTCAATCCTTAGTATTATAGTTAAATTTTCATTCAATTGAAGAAATTTCAAGTTGTGAATCCTGAAAAATAATTATAAATATGGACAAATATGCATGGACAAGAAGAATAACTTTTAGAATAAAATATGGCTATTCAGGAGGTAACCTGTCATCATTTCAATGAAACTACCCGAATAGTTGAAAGCATTAAAATAAATATCCCTTATATTAACTCAATCCATGTATCAAATTTGAACCCTCCTTCTCAGTCTGTAGAAGTTGTGGAGCTGAGGAAAATCATCCAAAAAGCCCCAAATGGATACATTTCGGATAGGGGTTAGTAATTGATTTCCACATCTCTTTCACGCTTATACATCTCCCTGACACTTCTTTCCCCAAAGTTTGGGGATGCCAAGATGAGTGAGGTTACTCAAATTTTGATAGTTTTATTTTTCCTCAAGAAGAAACTCTCACCAAATTTCATCCAATAAGGTCCGATGATTTTTTAATAGAAAAAATACTTCTTCATTCAAAAGTTATAGGACGACCAATGAGCTCGAATATAAAAAGATGATTACCTTCAAACAATTGTTAAGTGAGAAGATCGTGATTGCAAGTTGTTTCTTCTAACTTCACCATATGGAAAACTGAATATTTTACAACCATGAAATTAAAGTAGTCTCCATTCACTAAGAATAACATCACATATAACGACAGCACGTAATCGGTACATTTATAAAATCAGCAGGTCTCTCTCTGTCATGAATGATTCGTTTTAGGTTTACGATCTTCATCCTATTGTTACTTTCCGTATTTTAATGTCGTCATAAATTTGGTTGCGTCTGTAATATTTATATGTTGTTTGTGTGGGAAGATGTTCACATAGACAACAGATTTGTATGAATGATCTACGAATTCACGAAGTAGTGTGATACCTCTCACCAATAGAATAATTTATACGAAATCATTGAAAACAAGTTGAGTAGGAATTAACTCGACTACGTCTGTGATGAAAATTATCATAGAATAGCATAAAAAAAAGTGCCAGAAGCAGAGTTTCCTCACTAAGGTAGTAATTACCACTAATTTTTGTTCTTGCCACATACAAATATTTAACCCCCTTAGTCAAGTGAGGAAATTTATGGAGTTTCTTCATGAAAATAAGGGCGATAGGTAAGAGGAAACGTTTGAAATCCCCAAACAACACATTACTTACATCAACCGCAATGCTCGAAAATCCTAAAGAGCGCTTGAAATTTAAGAACATATTTAAATTGCTGCGGTAAAATAAACAACTGAAACTCTCCCAATGGACAATTTCTTGATGTCATTTCAATTCACCTACCGAATTCAAAACATCCAACTTAATCTACAGAAGCTGTAAAAGTATTCGCAAAACCATGAGAATGGTGGTGGTATAAGAAAAAAGTTCATACTAATTAAAGGCAGAAATTTTTCAACCGTTTAACTCAATTGGGGGGAGTTTTTTTTTTTTGCTCCATGCACCCTCCACAAAGCCATAAACGTCTGAATTTCGGCAATGTTGTTCAAAATTGGTTTTCACATCTTTTGCCATTGTTTTTAGAAAATTTGGCTTATTCATCACCCGTCTATTGCATTCCACAAAGTTTGGTGATGCCAAAACTTCGACTAATGTATTAATTTTTTTTGATAGTTTCATTCTATTTCAAGAATAACTCCAGATAACTACTGCTTTGAACCTATGGGAAATCAAAAATGCACACCAGCAGTGAAACTATCGATTTTTTGCACACTAATTTTGGTAAATGTGTAATCAGTCCTTTTGTAGACATTAATTGGCCATCGCACAGTTGTTATCAGTCACTGTTAGACTTCTTTCGTATGGATATGTTTAAGACTGCTGTTACTACAACGATCTATAAACAATATACGCAGTAATGATCAAAATTCGTCGAAATATTCTTCAAATGGAGCCACAAACAATCAAAAATGTACTGCATACTTTGCAATAGTCTATTATTTTCGGGAACAATACGGTTTCAAAATATTGTGAATGTTAGAGACGAAATGTTGTGTTCAAGATATTTTGAGATATTCTCAAAATATTTTAAGATCACTATCAGTGATTTCTCTAGTAATCTTCCACGTATATGTATATATATATATATATATATATATATATATATATATATATATATATATATATATATATATATATATATATATATATATATATATATATATATATATATATATATATATATATATATATATATATATATATATATATATATATATATATATATATATATATATATATATATATATATATATATATATATATATATATATATATATATATATATATATATATATATATATATATATATATATATTTATATATATATTGGAGGATGCGAGAGAGGGTTTTTGACAATCACGATAGATCTGTCAAAACCAAAACGGCTGTATATTGCGCTGTCGTTGTTTCAACAATGCTATATGGGTGTGAAACCTGGACGCCATATGGAAGGTACCTAAAGGCAACTATGGCAAATTATGAGAATAAAATGGTTTCACAGAGTCTCAAATAAAACCGTACTTGAGAGAGCCGATTGCAACAGTGTTGAGACATTGGTAGCACAAGCACGCTTAAGATGGGCAGGACACATCATACGTATGGAAGAGAATCGACTGCCAAAATGCGTTCTGTAGGGAGAGCTGGCGAACGGTCAAAGGAAGCAGGGAGGATAACTCAAGAGATTTAAGGATGTTCTCCATGACACACTTAAAAAAGTGCATGTACAAAACACCTGGGAGACCCAAGCAGCAGACAGATCGGAATGGAGGAGAGTTGTAGAAAGCTTCAGTGCCAATAATCAGCAAAACAGGAGAAGGAATTATGTTCCTCAAAGAAACTTTGAATGTCCTGATTGTGGAAAAATAGTTCTATCACGTATCGGACTATTTAGTCATAGGAAAATTCATAGGATTGGGAGAGATTAGCTTAGCTCGGCTTGAATCTCTGTATTATGTTTGTGTCTTTTCTACTCGAATTCCAGTTCAGCAAGATATATATATATATATATATATATATATATATATATATATATATATATATATATATATATATATATATATATATATATATATATATATATATATATATATATATATATATATATACAGGATGTCCCACCGGGAAAGAACGCGATCTGTATATGGAAAACTACACATTTTGAAAATTTGACAGTATTTCGACTAATGTCGACAGGGGCAACTCGACTAAAATATTTTCAAGATGGTGGCACTTCCGGTTATACCGGAAGTAGATACCAACTTGCTTATTTTAAAGGGATAATTGTTCCTATAAGGAAGCCTTTATTACTAACTTTAGTTTGGAACCCTTGTTGAGAAAGACATACTCTAATAGATTTTGTATAATATTTGGATAACTAGTCATACAGGGTGTGCACAAAATAAAATCTTAAATGAGTTTGAGAAAACTGTCCAAAATCAAATTTTTCAAATGGAAACACCCCATTTTTATTATTTTCAAGTATTGTAATACTACAAAATAATAAAAATGTAGTATTGTAATACTACAAATTAATAAAAATGAGGGGTTTCCATTTGAAAAAATTGATTTTGGACAGTTTTCTCAATCTCATTTCAGATTTTATTTTTTGCACACCTTGTATGACTAGTTATCCAAATATTATACAAAATCTATTAGAGTAGGTCTTTCTCAACAAGGGGTCTAAACTAAAGTTAGTAATAAGGGCTTCCTTAAGGAACAATTAATAATTATATTAGGGCTTACAATCGTGATTTTTGACATAAAAACCTAAATATGTCAAAAACGCTTAGACTTAGGTATAGGACATAATACATGAAATCTGCCTAGAATATTGCGTAGAATCCAAAAACGTATTAATATACAGAGTATTCCATTTAAAATAAGCAAGTTGGTACCTACTTCCGGTATAAACCGGAAGTGCCATCGTCTTGAAAATATTTTAGTCGAGTTGCCCCTATCGTTATCAATATACTGTCAAATTTTCAAAATTTTTCTATGTGTAGTTTTCCATATACAGATCGCGTTCTTTCCCGGTGGGACACCCTATATATATATATATATATATATATATATATATATATATATATATATATATATATATATATATATATATATATATATATATATATATAAATAGATATATATATATATATATATATGTGTGTGTGTGTGGTTTCTATTTGTTGCATTTTGAAAAATATAGGAAAGAATATATGGATATTTTAACATCAATATTTCATATGATACGATAAAGTTGGAATCTTATCATGAAATAAGGATTTATTAAATCTATACACCAGTTTAATGCTCATTTGTGAATAATATATTACTTGAGATATTGTGTATATTCGAGATCGGGCGATACGCTCGAATACCAGGTGAAGCAATATAATATTCGAGAATGTTGAAATGAAGCACTGAAATATAACGTCTATATCTTTTATATCACAAATAGCATCCAAATTTATTCGTATCATAAATCAAGTGATATACAGAGTTGTACTGCGGTTCGAGAAATATGGGTATGAAGAATATATTTATTTTCTGGGGCATGAATCTAATTTTACAACGGGAATATAGCTATTTTCTAATTCTATGTATGTTCTTGCATATTTCGGTGATTGAGAACACATAAGGAAAATTGATTTTTTTGGAAACCCTTCAAAAGTTTTGAGAAACGACTTTGAAAATAGTATTAAAATAAAACATTTTTGACGAATTAATGAAAGAGAGAATTATGATTACTCGACACATTGAGGTTATACATTCAATATTCGTTTTTCAGATATGAATGATAGTCCTAATTTGTAAATTATAATAATAATAAACAAAAACTTTCAAGAAGCAAACTTAAATTATAAGAAAACTTTTTTTATTTCAATGAATGTTAAATAATTAAAAACATACTATTACAAGTTACGTTCACGCCTAGCAAAAGTGTCGGGACGGTCGAAGTCTTACTCTTTTTTGAGACTAGCTCTCATTTGCTAATTGTCTGGAGTGTAAGGCGCAATGAAGAAATTTCTTTGAAAAAAGTATGAAAATCAATAGCGAATATCATTGAAAATATTGTCTGCCAACTATGCATCACTGCATAATTCAGTTGACCAGCCTCCATTGTCAATACTTGTATGTGACATTTCATTTTTGTAATGTTGTTCTCTATATCCGCCTTAAATTTTTCATGATTACTCAACCTTTTTGAAGTTGAAAAATACATCGATGGTGGAATATGTGTATTCTTCATGGGAAACGAACAAACAAATCTGAGTTATAACCAAAACAGCAGTTAGTAAAAATGAAATTTACAAGTTTCAACTACGCGTTTCTTTTCGATATACTATTTTGTCAAAATGCATCCTCCTTTTGAAAATTAACGTGGTTGTTGAAATCGGTAATACCTATATTATAAAAAAGACGAAAGATTATCGTGGGACACCACTTATATATTATGTTTTGAATAACTTGCACAATTAAATACATCAAAGAAATTTGAGAGTTTTTCAAAAATCAAACAAAAATGAAGGAATGGTAGTAACATTTTGATAAATATGAAAATAAACATTTCATTATTGAATGAACTATTTGTGAATCTTACAGAACATAGTGATTATTGACTTGTGGAAACTATGTATAAGGACACATATGTTTGGGATTCACATTTATGTAAGATTCTCGGAAAAACTGCATCAAAACCTATATTGCATTTTCCTTCATTTATTCATACGATACCTAATTTTAATTGACCAGTACCAGTTTTTGTAAATTTACAAATAATCTACTATCTATTCATATAGTAGATTATTTGTAAATTTACAAAAACTGGTACTAACCTGATTTTATTATCAATATCTTCAACTTATAATTAATCGCTCTAAACATTCATTCTTTATCAATAAAATTACAAAATATATTTGCATATACGAATACAGCTGAGGAACACGCCTAGGAACACTGTTGTGTCAGTCGTGTCGGACAAAGTTTTGCGTCAATTTTTCATTCGCCAAGTCGCTGGTGTGTATTATGTTATAACGAAGTTCGTTCCAATGAATTGTCTATTTTGTTAACTTGATTTCTGCCCTGCCTTACGGCTAGAGAAAATAAACATTTGATCACATCAACCTAAGTAATCAAGTGAATATTTCATTTGTTACACACAATTGAATAAATGACACAAAGGGCTCAATATACGTGTTCAGAATTCATTATTCTTCTGAAAATATTGGAAATGAATTCTTTTAAAGCAAAAATTTAGTTAAATTAACTTAGTATTAGACAATAATATATTTGACGCAGAAATAAAATTTCAAATCTTCTTTGGATTATTTTCTGACTATTAAATAATGAGCCCGATGAATATAAAGAAATTTAAACTACTTAAACAATGTGACATTACTATTCCATAAACGACTAGAATAAATATAACTTTATAAAGAAATAAAAAACTAACTTTTCACAAGTTGACATAAAAATCTATTGAGTAAACGCGTTTCGTCATAACACGAGAAAAGTAGAGTATATAATGGTCTAACTTACTTGGGCAAACCTTCCGAAAACCTGAAATTGTTTTTTCATAAACAAAATTTCAAAATTTCATATAAAACCAACAATAGAATCGGAAAATTGATTAGAAACAACAAATCAAAAATTCAAAGAGATGAACGTACTGGTGTTTATAGACTCGACTGTAACGATTGTGAAAAATTCTATATAGGACGTACAATTAGAAATTTCAAAACTCGAACACACGAACACCAACGTAGCTATATTAAGCAGAAAATTGACTCTAATTATGCGTGCCATCTTATTCAAGAAAACCGTAACTTTAATCACAATTATAATATATTATCGTTAGAAAATAAACTCCACAAAACCAACTGTTGGGCATCCCTATACATCAATAAATATAAAAATTCCGGAAACGTAGTTAACGACCAGATTGAAGTAAACCCTTCTCCTCTTCTTAATCTGTATGTACCTACTAATTACTCTGAATTGCTTATTGTTATTTAGTTTCTCTAGGAACCCCTCTGCTATATTAAATTTTTCGTATAAATAGATTGTTTTGTAATACCATAATTTAGTACGAGATGAAGTCAATGTTATGACGAAACGCGTTTACTCGATAGATTTTCATTTCAACCTGTGAAAAGTTAGTTTTTTATTTCTTTATAAAGTTATGAATATGAACTTTCACCAAGTAAATACCAATTCATTTCAATAGAAAGAATATGATGAAATATTAGATTTATATATACGGGTAGGATCATAGTCCAAGTTTGAACTATTTTAATATTGAGAAAGGAACTATATTCTGCCAAAATAATTCATGGAATTCAGTTTTCTGGAAGGATTACCTACCCTCCACCCTAATTTAATTTCTTGTTGTAATCGTATTTCCCTAGGCACTAAAAATTTCATGTAAAACTAAGAAACCAAGATTTAATATTCATTCTATTCGAAGAAGCCACCGTGTGGTGAACCGTCGCGTCATAGGGTCAAATACAATAACCGTTGAAATCAAACATGTGTTTTTCTAATAAAATTTAAAAATTTAAGTTAGGTCCTCAACATTCACTGCATACTTCAACCGCAGATCAAACGCTGCCATTGGTCGTCGTCTCTAGTTAGTTCATGCGACTACTTTTTACCCAGCTGGCTGAACCAGATAAGTGATGGCCAATAGTCCGGGAGGCCGTGAGAGTCAAACATGACTCATTTCGCTAGACTTCATACTTTGGCCCTTCAATGTTCACTATGTACATACATTAATGGTGCAAGTCTGCCGGCGCACCTGTACAACAACAAGTGATAGGAATTTTGCAAAACTTGCAAAATTAAAAAAATTTTGACTTATTTCGCTATGGATAAAACTTTGTAGAAATATTTTTCATAACATGTAAGAAGCTATTTTGACAGTCTGCCAATCAATATGTACAACGTAACCAGTCTGCCACCCCCTTAAATACGACAAAATTAAGAAAAAATAAACTCATTTCGCTACACTTGTAAATTGGATATTTTGTAGTTGAATATATTTAAAAGCTAGTGATAACAGTCTGCCAAGATTTTTGTTCAACGAAACCCGTCTGCCGAGCCGATAAAGGTCCGACGCGCGCGCAGGCATCAGTAGCGGCGCGTCACCTTTATTGGCCTGACAGACTGTTTTTGTTGTGCCGGATTTTTGGCAGACTGGCAGTTTTGTTATTTACATTGAATAAATAATAAGTGGTAGTAATTTTATCCCTAGCGTTATGAGTCTAGGTATGTTATATAATCAAATTAACTGTAAAAAATGTTTGAATTGTATTGAAATCCATTATATTTCATCAAAATTGGTACTCTCGTCAAACTACAAAATTGTTGTTAATTAAAACTAGGGTTTTTTTAAATAGTAATGCGTTTTACTTCCATGCACTTGGGCTATAGCTTTTCTTGGTGTCAAAAAAGTTTATATAAATTATGATAAATGTTATAAATACGAAGTTATTAATGAAAAAATTGTAAAGTCGCTCTGTGAACAATATACTTGTTCATCGCATGAAGAAGCTGACACAAAAATTGTACATAATGTATGCGCCATCGATGTTGATGCCAACGTAGTCATTCGTTGTTCTGATACCGATATTTTAGTAATTTTATTAGGCAATATGCACTTCATCATGAAGAAATTAGAAATCTGGATATTAATGGGAGTTGGTAATTCTCAAAGAGTCATCAACGTTTCGAAATTGTACACGAAATTAGGAGGAAAGCTATGTAAAGCTTTACCTGCATTCCACGCCTTCACTGGTTGTGATTTCAACCCTGCATTTCACCGTAAAGGAAAAAACCGACCTTTCAAAATCTTTGAAAACTCGGAGAAATATATTAATGCTTTCATAAAAATAAGTGATTTGAACAATACTCTTGAAGATGTTTTTCCTGTTTTTCAAGAGTATACTTGTGAGATTTACGGTTTAAAGAAAATACAGGATGTAAATTTAGCACGCGTCGCGGTATTCCATAAAACATACCGTTTTGATGGAAACCAACAAGAATTTCCAACTGTACTCAAGAATATTGATTGGTCTACTCTACCACCGTGTAAATCAGAATTAAATGAGCACCTGAAAAGAACAGCCTATATTTCGCATCTGTGGTCGCATTCGTATTTACCAGACCCAATACAATTTTCTCCAATCGAATATGGCTGGGAAGAAACTGATTGCAGATATACATTCAATGGTTTAGAGGAGACGAAATTCCTCAATCAGTCAGCGAAGTAAGCGTTCGAAATGAATTGGACGAAGCTAAAGGTGAGAAAATTACCTTCAATACGATATCTATTGCATTCATATACTTTATATTTTGCTATGAAAATGAATATCAATTTTTCATCTTTTAAGCTACAAAATTTATCAAATTTTTTAAGTAAAAATTTATTAGGAAAAACTTATGATTGTTCTTTACTATTTAGTTACAAATCAAGAGGTTGCTCAATCTTCAGATGACGAGGATGAAGATGATGATGGAATTCATTTGAGTGAAGAAGAAGAAGAAGAAGATATTAATGAAGAAACGTCAGAATATGACACCGATACTTCTTCTATTTTTTAAATCCATTTTGAAAATATTTTTATGAATATTTATAGTGATGAAGTAAAACGCATTACTATTTAAAAAAAAACCTAGTTTTAATTAACAACAATTTTATAGTTTAACGAGAGTACCTACCAATTTTGATGAAATATAATGGATTTCAATACAATTCAAACATTTTTTACAGTTAATTTGATTATATAACATACCTAGACTCATAACGCTAGGGATAAAATTACTACCACTAATTATTTATTTAATATAAATAACAAAACTGTAAGTCTGCCAAAAATCCGGCACAACAAAAACAGTCTGTCAGGCCAATAAAGGTGACGCGCCGCTACTGATGCCTGCGCGCGCGTCGGACCTTTATCGGATCGGCAGACGGGTTTCGTTGTACAAAAATCTTGGCAGACTGTTATCACTAGCTTTTAAATATATTCAACTACAAAATATCCAATTTACAAGTGTAGCGAAATGAGTTTATTTTTTCTCAATTTTGTCATATTTAAAGGGGTGGCAGACTGGTTACGTTGTACATATTGATTGGCAGACTGTCAAAATAGCTTCTCACATGTTATAAACAATATTTCTACAAAGTTTTATCCATAGCGAAATGAGTCAATATTTTAAAAATTTTGCGAGTTTCCCAATTTTCCCAGTTGAGGTTTACGGCTGGCAGACTGCTGTTCCGTTAGTGTACACCAGTAGTAGAATAAGAAAAAAAAAATTAAAAGTGTAGCGAAGATCAGTCACGAAAACTGTCACGGCCTCCCGGACTACAAACTCCGTCGCCTGATAAGAATAGAAACACACGGCGTGACGCGCCATGTGTGCAACTTTCTGCACTGCTTGCTTTATCAGCCACCCCTCTCTATGTTTTGCTAGCTTGACGCTTGGTTTGTGGTTTCCTGCGGTCGTGACCCTAAAGTTCGCGTTTTATTACCAAACTTCCATTCGGAAACATTGATCTCCAATAATAAAACGTAGGTCTTATTGTTTCTAGCGTTTATCGAGCGCTTCCCAAGCTGATTTTATCAGTTATGAATATAGGAAGGGACAATAAGATAATGAAACATTATTGGCCAACATTTTCACACATTTTCATGACGAGTTTTCGAAGTAATTCTTCTTCGCAGACTTGATAATGATGAAATTTTATACATATAAATGTTTAAATATTCTCAATCATCCAGGATGTGGCTTCGTAGCTCAGTGGTCAGTGCGTTGGACTACTGAACAGAAGGTCGGTGGATGGAATCCCGGCCGGAATAACGAATTAATGCGGAGCCACCTCTCGGAAGGCAATGGAAATCCACCGAGAAGTATTCTGCCTTGTAAAGCCTCTCTATAACGACGTTCGGAATAGTCGTAAAACTGTAGGTCCCTTCTATTCGTGTATCAATGTATCACGCACAACACGAATAGTTGTAGAGATATCGCCTACACCCGAAACCGGGTGAGGCACTTTAAAAGGATAATCTAAGAGCTTATGTACAATATTTAAGGAATTTGAATCAAACCACAACCAGGAACTGCATTTTCGAATGTTTAATAAGGGACTATTTGTGAGATCTACATGACCGTTGAGGAGAAGACCTGAGCATTTGAATTTACGGAGGATTATAATAAAAATTTATTTTAAAGTCAAATTCTTCTTGAATATTTCGAAGTCCGAGCTAAATGAGTGGCTTCTATTAACTCAATGATTTGCTTAAGTGAACTTATTTTTGATTATCGAAACTACGTACAAATTCTGACATTCCAATTTGAAATTTTTCATAACTACCGCAACTGATATTATATACTACGCACATTTAATTTTTTTTATTCATTTTTGGTTCACATAAAAAAAGAAAATTCTTCAATAATAAAAAAATTATCAAACAACAAAAACAATATCAACGCACAGCAATGTAAAATATGATCAAAAGAGGAAAATTTGATGTGTAAACACAAAAAGTATAAAAAATATACAGCTCTCATAATAGTCATTCAAACCAAGTGCGTTATATAGATCCTACTGCCCGGAGGGTAACATTCGGCTCGGGCCTCTGGCCCGACGGATGAATGTTACCCGATGGGCGTGAGGATCTAGTAACGCACGTGGTGCATACAAGATTTTATTTTTCACGAAAAAATTATTTTATTATGATGAAAAATCGATTTTAAAATCGGTTCATTGCTCCTATACTTTCCATTTTCTTTCTCATAGTAGGCATGTCATTTGTTGATATTTTGACGTTTGTGAATATTTTTGTCATCATATTTAGTGAATGTCATTGCTACTTTCTTTGTGTAGTCTCAGAAATAATGGAAATGAAAATAAATTTACCCAAGAATATCATAGAAAATGCAGCCAAAGCTGCGAATAATTCATTGTCGGAGAAATCCAGAGTCGTACAAGACAAAGATTATGAAGTATTTAATCAATGGAAGTTGCTTAACTTTCTCCTCGTACAATGAGCGGGCGTTATGATCCATAATGCCCGCTCATAACGGCCTAGGGCATAATAAGTGTATTTATAGCAACCGTATCCAAGGTAAAATCAATAAATAATATACAAGTGAAAAATAAATAATTTTATTTTCACAATCTGTCACTTCAATTGGTTTTCTCTGAGGTAGGATTTCTATCTTTTTTTGAATAGGAACATACTTGGGATATCTTGGATCGTCTCAGGAAGTTTATTATACAATTTTTTCTTCCTTTTACAGAATAAACTTTTTTCGAATTATATTAGGTTTATAATTATTGTTCATCTTCTTCTTCTTCCAATGCGTATCCACTAATGGATGTTTGCGATAACATTTTCCATTGCTTCTTTATTCCTTGCGGTGTGTATCAACGACTGTACGTCGTGTAGCCCTGTCCACTGTCTGATATTTCGCAGCCAAGACATTTTTTTCCTTCCGATCCCTCTTCGGCCTTCGATCTTGCCTTCGATCAATAGATGCAAAAATTGGTATTTTCTGTTTCGCATTATATGCCCCTGATATGCCGTTTTTCTTTTCTTAATCAACTCAAACAGTTCACGTTGTCTATTGACACGTCTTAGAACTTCCTCGTTTGTTAGTCTGGCCGTCCAAGGTATCTTGAAGGCCTCTAATTTGTTGATTGCAGTCGCCTTCAATGTCCAATCTTCCATACCGTAAAGAAGCACCGACCAAACATAGCATTTAATAAATCTGAGTCTTAGGTGAAGGTCAAAATAGGAACAGGTAAGCACTCTTCGAAACCTTAGGAATGCCTGTCGAGCCTGTTCAATGCGACATTTTATTTCCTTTTCTGATGTCCAGTCTTCGAAATGCCAGATGCCCAAGTATTAAAACTTATCTACTCTTTCTATGGGCCTTGCGTTAAATGTTATGATGGAGTTTTCAAATATATTTAAGTTTCTAGAGATAATCATAAACTTTGTTTTTTTGGTGTTGATATTTAAGCCCATTGCTTTGCTCTGTTCTTCTACCTTGTTGACCAGTTGTTGTAGGTCATGTATGTTATCAGCGATTAAGACCGTATCGTCAGCATAGCGGATATTGTTAATCCACACTCCATTAACCTTGACTCCCATCTCCACGTCCTCCAATGCCTCTTGGAATATTGCTTCCGAATATATTGTTCATAGCGATTTGTTTGACAATGCCTTGATGATTCTCAAAATTAAAAAAGTTGATTTCTTGCAAAAGACCTTCAAACATTTTTAACGAACAATTTTAATTTACTCGTGCACAATTCTGAGCAATGACACGTATAAAGGGAAAAATATCGGGTTAGTAATTGGTGACTGCTCTTGTAGCACTAGAGGCCCGGACGTGATTGAAAATAACGACCGGCTAGTTAATGAACGTTTTATTTGCTTCGCAAAATACTGGAAAGTGTGGGGTTGATTTGTACAAGCGTTTTACTCGTACCCACAAGCGACATTATTTCGCTCTAAACGTCACCTACATTCTGAAACTTCTTGAAGTTTATGGTACTTTTGTACGAATTTTATGTGCTCTGCGTTCGTGTCGTTCGATGTCTTGTTCCCTCGAGATATACTAAGAAAAGAATCAGAAATGAATAAATTATTACTACTTGAACTGAATATTCAATTAGTGTGTGGGCAATCACGGTTGGATAAATCAGATTGTTCGGGTATTTGCAGCTATGAATGGCGGAGCCTTGGCGCCAATTGATTACTGATTAGTTCGTTTGTTTGATTTCAATATAGAATTCCGTTCGATATTTGGCTTGTGCTGACAATTTCTGGACTAAACGAAGTTTCAACAGGTACAGTTTTGTTTCACGGATACTAATGCTGGTTTATTTTATTTTCACGTTCATCCACAATTAAATTTATTGATGAAAGTTTTCTAAATTAAAATATCTCTAATGTATGGAATTTTCTCCGAAAATAATAGAATATTGCGTTGTGGGGAAAGTCAACAGTAATATGCGGAAGTAGCTTTCAAATCTGTTTTATACCCCCAAGACCACGATCTCAGAAGTGTTTTTAATGTCTCATTATATATATATATATATATATATATATATATATATATATATATATATATATATATAAATGGGTTATGGTTGGCAGTGCAGGTAAATTAAATATCATCAATTCAGCTTTATTATGAATATATTAATATATTCATAATAAAGCTGAATTGATGATATTTAATTTACCTGCACTGCCAACCATAACCCATTTATATATAGAAAAGCAGGTACCAAGAAACCAATCAAATATATATATATATATATATATATATATAAAAAAATATATTTATATAAATAAATATATAGATAAATATAATCTTTTGATAATTATTAGCAATAACACAATAACAGGCTTGTTGAATCTCAAAAAACTCGATTTTATTAAAAAGTTGACGTTTCGCCACGACATTCGTGGCTTTATCAAAACTTTTTTGTTCAAACAAGCCTGTTATTGCTAATAATTATCAAAAGATTAGAAATAGTTCACAGGCAACAACAATTCGAATGAATATATATATATATATATATATATATATATATATATATATATATATATATATATATATATATATATATATATATATATATATATATATATATATATAATATATATATATATATATATATATATATATATATATATATATATAGATAGATATATATATAGATATATATATATATATATATATATATATATAGATAGATATATATATATATATAGATAGATATATATATATATATATATATATGTATATATATATATATATATATATATATATATATATATATACCGGGTGTCCACGGAAGGTGGCTCGCCCCTATAACTTTTTTGTTTTCGGAGATAATGAAATAAAATTTAGGGGATCTGTTTTTTTCGACAAGTAACTTTTTTGACAACAACTTCATGCAACTTCCGGTTTCACCGGAAGTGACATAAACCTTCGATTTTTAAATATGACACAGGGTATATTTTCAGTTTTTTTGTCTCCATATGACATTGAGAAGACAACCATGTATAATTCGTTACTTTTTGTAACCGTTTTTTTATTTTTTTTCGAAATAAATTTTTATTCTAGAGTGCTATGAATGCGTTCAAATAACTTATTTCGGTCCTAAAATGTATGTTAAAATACAACTTCACTGTTTTCGATCAAAATGTTTCAGCTATGTGAAGTTTAATTTTGAAACTTTTATTACTATTTTTTTCAAATGGCAACATGGTGGCTCGTCGAGTTAAAAAAAAAGATAATTTTATTACGATTAATTTGATACCGCACTCTAGGTATTAGGTTGAAAGAAAACTTTCGATAAAAACCTGAAATCCCATAACCTTAGAACTTTCTTTAAATGAAGAAACTTATTGAGATTTAAATAACATTTGAAATAATCGAGTAGCCTGTGACCAATACAACTGAAACAAAATAAGTCCGAAGCCACGCCCACAAATCTACGTCCCAGGATGGTAAACAGGGTCAATTTAGGACCGAAATTATTTATTTGAACGCATCTAAAGCACTATTTCAATTTATTTCGAAAAACAAATTGAACAATGGTTACAAAAAGTAGCAAATGATACATGGTTGTATTCTAAATGTCATATGGAGACAAACAAAACTGACAATATACCAGGTGTCCCATTTAAAAATCGAAAGTTTATGTCAAACAAAAAAGTTATATGAACGAGCCTTCCGTGGACACCCGGTATATATATATATATATATATATATATATATATATATATATATATATATATATATATATATATATATAAATATATATATATATATATATATATATATATATATATATATATATATATATATATATCATTCATCTATAAATTATAACTAGGAAATTAACATTGTATTAGGTAATTCATATTTTCATGCCTTTTGTATTCAATAATATTTTAATATGGACTACAATTTTTCGTGAATACTGATTAATTTCAATATATTGTTTGTGATAAGTTGTAAATTCATAAGTATAAGTGTTTTGCAACCATCAATATATCTAGACAAGCAGAATAATGAAAATAATTTCACAAATTTTTATAGTAGAGAATTTTGTGATGAAATTGTAAATAAATTTTTGAAATTTTGAAACTTTATATTAGCATACTGATGGAGAAGATTATTTTGGTTCTTAAAATATTTTTCTCGAGCATGAAATAAATACATAATTAAATTGGATGAATGGGGGGGGGAGTATCTTGTAAAGCCATTTTAATATATTTTATATAATTTAGTCAATTGAAACTGTTTGAAAAATTAAATCAACTTAATATAAATGAAACAATTTAGTTTCTATAATTTCCACTTTATTTTAACAATAATATAGACGAAATCGAAGTAATTTTCAAGTGAAAATGAAATTTAAAAAAATTTGTTCAATTTAGAGAGCTTATCAATTTCACATCGAAAATAGTTAACAAAAAATCTATTTTAACACCGTTAAGAGTAGCAAAAAAGTTTCACTAATTTCGAAGTATAATTTAATTCAAAAAAAAGGTTAATAGGTTAATTCTAGGAAACAAAAAAATTGTTGCTTTGATCATTGGATTTCAACTTCTAGATAACAATTCTCTTCCATGTACTGAGAAAATAACAGTGCCCAATGGAAACCTACATTATTTTTATGGAGGGTAGAGGTAAGGAGGACCATCTCATATTGGAAAACAGTCGCAAAAGTGTCCAGTTGTAAACTGCAAATTGCAGTTCCAAAACCCTCCAGAGTGGCGCCAGAATAGCAAGAGAGCATGAAATAGGAAGGGATTCCATGCCGCGCTGTTGCCAACTTTTGTAATTGGGATTTTGAAGTTTGAAAGCTAGGTTATGTAGTTTATTTTTGAATGGGTGCTTTTATTATCTTATTTATTAGTTTATTGAATTAGTTTATTTTTGAGTCACTGTATTTTCTTTCCATAGAACTCAGTTCGTCTTCCAAAATTTTTTCAAGATACCTACTAGTCCAAAAATGCCGCTCTTCTGTTTAAAATGTGTAAAAGTGTAATCGACTCATCGTGATATTCAAATCGCCATAAAAGATGC
>JARQZK010005084.1:190000-255000 GCA_030704885.1 Cynegetis impunctata | reverse complement strand
ATTGACTTTTTATGTTATTCAAGACGAATGTTTATATTCCTTCCTGTTTGTCCAATATAGAAAGCAGGACATTCATCGCAAAATATTTTGCAAACACCACTGTTTTCTAGTAACTCCATGACATAACACCTTCGTGTGTTCCGGACGTACTAGTTCTTGTTGCCGAAATGTTTTCTTCTGTTCTGAAAGATGTGGTTCAATTTTTTCCGACTGGTGGCGCTGTGTCATATTTATATGTCATGGAGTTACTAGAAGAAATATGTATGACCGTTTGAAATGTTGGTTTGGTTATCACTCTTGGTGGATGGATGATACTGATGAGCCCCGATAAGGGCGAATCAGTCTGTCTATCAATTTCCATCGATTGTGATAAACAAATTAACATTTCGAACAATTACCGTCTGGGGTAGATGTTGATATTTCGATGCTTCGTGAACTCTTATAACCAGCTCCGCTAGGAAGTTTGTTTGATTAGTTTCAAATAAATGTCCTAGTTCACTTAAATTATATATATATATATATATATATATATATATATATATATATATATATATATATATATATATATATATATATATATATATTATATACCTATATATATACCTATATATATATATATATATATATATATATATATATATATATATATATATATATATATATTAAAACAATGGTTAAAAATAATTAAAAATTTTTTAACCAATTGTTTTAATATATATTTATTAATTTACACCAAGTAACGGCACAAACAATCCAAAATATATATATATATATATATATATATATATATATATATATATATATATATATATATATATATATATATATATATATATATATATATGTATGCACATATATGTATGAAAAATAGGAAACGTTTTTTACAGATACCGATGATACGCGAGCGACAAGTTGATATCTTCAGATCATAGCTCCTACTCATGTCATTAGAATACATGAATATATATTTTTCTGATGTATCCATAAGCAACTACTAAAAGCGATATTTCGAAAAAAAACAGTTACATACTGCTGTGAAATAGTATACAGATGTTTCTGACGAATGATGGTCCTAGAATGTTGATGGACCAAAACGTATCTAGTTCCATTTTTGTAACGTCCTTTTCTTTGAAAAGAGTAAATTCCAAAAGGTTTCAAAAGGAGAAATCTAATTTTAAGCAATCAGGAAATATTTTTCTCAATATAAAGTATTTATGATTGAAGCAATGTCTAATATGCAATCTTCAACAGGGTGAAGATGCATCGATATTTTAAACAGCATTTATATGTTAAACATCAATATTATTACCAAAATCGCACTGAATTACAAGGCGATCAATAAGAACTTGCCCTACAGTAAAACCGAAAATTATTTCCTACAAATCATACAGGTTTGCTTTCAACGTATTTCTAACTTAAAACCCCAATTTCCTATGGAAGGAAGAGGGAAATATAACCGGATATTTCTCAGTAGTCGTTTGGGGGAAGGATGCTCTTTGATAACTTTGCATTGTATTTTCAAATTTATTGTTCACGTTGCGAGTGAATCAGCATGATACTTTCTGAGCGAAATAAAGCGATTTGTTGCTTGTTCTCTCTTATCTCCAACATTTTTTTTAAATACTATTTCACCGCTCAGTGATCTGGAAGGCATCGCTTCATACGCGGTGCTAAATTGTATTAACGCCAAATAGGTTTTCATTCGAGTTCATTGTTATAGACCACTCGGTCTACTAAATGGCGTGTTACACCCCAGATAATAACAGTTTGATTGTGGACAAGCATTATGTCCCAACCGTATTTTCTATAAGGGGTTGGGCCCAATCGTGACGAGTGGTTAGAAGAGACAGTTTAACAGGACCGGCTGAATATTTGACTGGATATATATCCATATTCATCTATCGAATTTTCTTGCAACAGTTTGAAGATGAATGAATATATTTATTGCAATCAAATCATGAAAAACATACTAGTCGACCATGGTCAATTTCATACATTACATAAAGTGAACAAGGAAAATTCTTTAATAATTTAAAAAATTATCAAACAACTTTCCAAGGAAGCTGGATATACGTATTCAGCAACGCAAAATCTGCATTCACAATCGAACGGTGAATTATAGAAATTGTCAAGTCACCCCGACTCAAAATCTGCATACAGCTGTTTCGATCTTATTAGATCTCATCAGTGCAGCTTATTTGACTCGGAGTGAATATATTTATTCATTTATTTGGTTTGAGGTTATGTTATACTGTGACCTTATGGTCTATTGTACCCCCCAATCACAGCTGTTTTCTGTACTACGCCATCTACCTACAGCTCGCCATCTAGTTCCAGAGTATTAATTGACTCCAATATTTGGGATCATAATTATGATCCCATAATAATAGACAATATGATAGATAAAAAGTTGTTCAAAAATGCGATTAGCTAGGTGTACCACCTTACTAAAAATAATATCAAATATATAATATCAAGCTGGCCAAAGAGAACTTCAGGACAACAGTGAGGAGCAACTTTCTCCCCAACAGAGTCTTCGAAATCTGGAATCGGCTTCCCTCTGAGATTTTGTTATCGCAAACGGTGAATTCCTTCAAGAACTCTCTGGATAGATGGTCTGAACTTCATCGTTAATAAATTTAAATAAAGTAAATTTAATTTCAATTTCAGCTCATTTGATTTGTTACTCAGTTTATATGTTTTTAACACTTCTCGAATTCTTTCTTAGTTTCGATTTTATGTTTATATTTTTGAGTTTATAGGTTAACCTTAACTCTCAACTTTTGAAATAATAATAATAATAATAATACTAATAATAACAGCCTCACTTTCATCGAAAATTGAAGTAGAATACTTAAATCTCTCTTATCAAAGCACAACATTAACATTGCTTATCGTACCGGTAATAATTTAGGAAATCATATAAAAAATAATACTTAAATCCAAAGTTCATAAAGATAATAAATCAGGAGTTCATAAAATTAATTGTGGTGATTGTGATAAGTTTTACATTGATAGAACTTTCAGAAGTTTTCAAACTAGAATTTCAGAACACAAACGTAGCTTTGTTAATCAGAAGTTGAATTCACATTATTCAAACCATTTAATTCAAGAAAATCACACATTCAATTTCGATTTTAAAATATTGAATACTGAAAGTAAGGGAATTGAACTTAATTTTTCAAAATCATTAAATAAATACAAGAATTGCGGTCTTCTATTGAATAGCCAAATCGATCATACTTCAAGCCCCCTTCTCAATCTTTTCAAAATTACCGAACTACCTGACTAGCAATTCAGAATTGGTTTTTCCTATTCTAATAATTATTTGTAACTTTGTAAACCGAGGATTGTGGGTTCGAGTCCCACCTCGCTCTTGGGTGTTGTGTATGTTCGGAATTTAGTGGTTATAAATGATTAAAAATTGTTGGGTAATGTACATAGTTTACAAGCCCATTGGCCGTTCGGAAACGGCGTTAAACTGTAGGTCCCACGAGTTTTTAAAAAAAATTATTTGTAACCATCTTTGTATTTACCTCTTCTACACAATTTGTCATCTCTTTATTTCTTGTTTACGATATAACATAGAAACATAGTTAGTTTGCCATTAGCATCTGAAGAAGGTGAAGTTCCACCGAAACGTGCGTAATGCATTAATTTCTTTAATAAATATGTAAATTGTTATTATTAACCATGGTTTTAATATGTTTATTAATTTACACGAAGTATCGGCCCAGTCAATTCAAAATATGACAATTTATGTTGAAAGACAAAAATGTCATAATATGTTATAATAATGAAGTAAGAAAAAGGTTGTGCGTATTGAATGGGTTTGGTTGAACTGCAGGTTGCACCTTATGTTTTATTAGATTAAAAGACAACTCAATTAAAATATTTGGTTAAAATAACACTTTCAAAAAATCGAGTAAAATAGGTAAAGTAAGTCATAATAAATTCCTAATGAACGTATTATATTTATTTCCAGAAAATCGGGGCAGTCCATCAATTCGTGTTTGATATTCTGGTAGGTTACAGTCCGACCCTGCGTATTATCATATTATTCCCCATCACAATACAACATTCCGTTTCCAATTCAATTTAATTTTTACTCCCTCATGTATGTTTTGTAAACCACTTTAGAATCTAAGGGGGCGTTATTTCGGAATATAAATATCACGGTGCTTCATTCAGATGTCTTCTTCCACGGTATCACCCACGAAATTGTTTGTATTCATGTATTTCAAAGCAGTATGAGTTCTCGAAATGAAATTTTTCGATAGATTTCAAAAGAAATTGAGTAGGTTGACCTTTTGTTTCGTTTACTCATATTGTTTGCTATATTGAAATTACAGTCGGTTCTGCTTCTTTGAGAAAATAAATCCACCTCAGATAATTGTTGTAATTTCCTATACCTACATTTAGATCGAGTTTTTTTATAACTGTAAAAATTCACAACGAACATTCGTTATTCATGAAATTTCTTGCTTTTTTTATTTTACTTATCCTCGAAGCGATATTTCAAGAGACAAAATCTTAAAACGACATATAATAAAATACATACATCATACATACGATGTGTCACATCAAATAAAAGTTTTCTTCTGACTATCAAGAATAGAGCATTCCGTTTATTAGTCCAATTTTCACCGAAAATAATAGACTTATGTTATTAGTTTAGTTATGTTCCACTCATATTGGTGTATAAATTTGCGATAGTTTATCTATTCACGGTATCTATGCGGTTGGCGTGAAAAACCAGTAACTTTTTTCCTCCTTTACTTAGGGCATGAAAATTCAACAAATAAAGATATTCCTATTTCACTGTCTATTAATTAAAATTATTTCAGCAAACAAAAAACATATTCTAAAATTTAGGCAGAGAAAAAAACATAGTTGTATAAACTTTATCCAAAGGACCTATTTTTTCTACTTTTTTTCGACTATGAACAATGTACGAAAGTTAAACAGAATTTCTGGCTCACTGAAAATAAAGCTGTAAATCCTCTCAAACTTATAAGTAGGTACTAGTAAAAAGTCGACATGACAATTTCCATAAGTTAAATTATTTTATTAAAATCAAATTTGAGAGTTACTTCAAACTTTTCAGACAAGTTCAACATTTTGTATGCAAGTCTCGTTCATTAATTTCTAGTTTTAATGGCCTCAGAATTAAAGAAAATAGGGTACAATTGAAGACCTACTTCATATGGAATATTGCAGAGGGTTCTGATTATGAAAACCTTCATGTTTTATATTCAACTAGTTATTCGTTCACTGTCATATTAGTGAATGTGAAAATGAAAATGCGTACTTACGAATCATATTATAATAAAATCTATCCAAACATCTAACCATTAGGTTTTGCTTCAAGAAAATTACAAAATATATACGATAAAAAGATTATTTCTTCTCGTTCTGTGCTCTTTAGGGAGAGGAAAATTCTTCACAATATGAAACAAAACTACATCCCCCGAAAATATACTATGGCATGACAAATTGTTATGCGTCCGTGAAAAATCAAATTTTGAATTGATTGAGCATATATATAATGTAAATTATAAACATATTTGAAAAAAGTACATGTAAACAATGTACAAATTTATTAAATAAAACACGCAGGTCGCACGTTTCGGTAAAACTTCATCTTCTTCAGATGCTAAATGCAAACTAAGTACATTCCTCCGTTATATAGAATACAAGAAATATAATAGATGACAAATTGTATATAAAGGGCTAATAGAAGGATGGTTGAAAATAATTAGTGAAATAAGAAAATTAACAAAACTAAATTTGAATTTACTACGTTTATTATCACAAAATATTTTGAAAAATATAACACTGCGATTGCAATTTCGGTCACTAGACCATCATCGGGCAGATTGAGTTAAGAACTGAATACAGAATAATTATATATTTGCGCTTACGGGTGGGAAAGTATTATTTCAGGTACCTAAATAGACAAGAGGAACATATTGCAAGAAGGGCTAATCGAGTGAATTTCACAAATTGGAACAATACAATGTTCTTAGAAAAGTCATTATTGTTTAAATACACTAAATATAGGAGAATATATCAAGTCCATCTGGTCGTTCAGCAAGATATCTTTTGCATTATTATTGAGTTTAAAAATTTCTAATGATTCTAAGTAAGTAAGTTTGATTCCTTTCGGTAATTTGTGCATGATTTGAAAATTATCTATTTGTGGAAATGGGTGGTGGTTTTCACGGCAATGATTTGAAAACGTTGAATCCGTTTTATTTTTCAAAAAAGATTGTTGGTGTTCTTTAAATCTTGTCTTGAACGATCGACCAGTCTGACCTATATATACTCCTTTACATACAGGACAAATCAACTCATAAACTCCTGAACTTTCAAATTTTGAAGTGATATCTTTGGCATTGAATAAAAATCCTGAGAGTTTTGTCTTAGGTTTGAAAGCAATTTTAATATTACATTTAGGTATGACATTAGCAACTTTTTCTATTAGAGGACCAAAATATGTTAAAGATGTGAATTTTTCCGATTTTTCTACTTTTAATTGGGGATATATGCTGTTGTACGCTAGTTGATTACGTTTCTTGTTTATCATTTTATCTATCAAACTTGTATGAAAACCATTATTTGACGCATTTAGTTTTATAGTCGAAATTTCTTTCGCTAAATTTGTTACGGATAATGGAATTGAAAACGCTCTCTGGATCATTGAATTAAAAGCTGAATGTTTATGGGAAAGAGGATGATTTGAATCCGACGGAATACATATATCCGTGAAAGTTGGTTTTCTATATATATATCGAAACTCAAAGTATTATTATTATGAAAGATAGTTAAATCCAAGAAGTTTATTTGTCGATCCAATTCTTTTTCAATTTTGAACTTTATATTTGGGTGAATGCTATTAATATAATTCAAAAACTGATCTAATTGTCTGGCGGTGCCCTTAAAACAAGCAATTACATCATCAACGTATCTATGCCAAAAACTTATATGCGATGCTTTTGTAGAATTGAATATTATGTTCTCTATATGTGACATGAAAATGTCTGCAATAAGCGGACCTAAGGGGGAACCCATAGCCAGCCCACTAGATTGTTCAAAAATTTTGTTATCAAACTGGAAGTAATTTTGACTAAGACATATATCTAATACGAAAATGATATCATTTATTTTAATAATATCCATAGTGGATTGTTGCAAAATATCTAAGACAAGTGGTAAACACTCATCTGCTGGTATATTGGAGAACATATTATCAACATCGAAGCTAACAAGAAAAGAGTTAGCAGGAGTTACAAAGTTTTTCAGCTTCTGTACTAAATCAACACATTACTGTATATTTTGGAGTGAAATTAGTTAATTTTCTGAATGTGAAATTCAGATCTTTGGCTAATTTATACGTTGGGCTATTTATGTGAGAAACTACAGGTCGTATAGGGCTATTTTCTTTGTGGTTTTTTATTAATCCGTAAAGTTTTGGAGTTCCAGGGTTCATATGTATTATTGAAAAATTAGGTTTTGATAGTGTTAAACTCAATAATAATGCAAAAGATATCTTGCTGAACGACCATATTGACTTGATATATTCTCCTATATTTAGTGTATTTAAACAATAATGACTTTTCTAAGAACATTGTATTGTACCAATTTGTGAAATTCACTCGATTAGCCCTTCTTGAAATATGTTCCTCTTGTCTATTTAGGTAGGTACCTGCAATAATCCTTTCCCACCCGTAAGCGCAAATTTATAATTATTCTGTATTCAGTTCTTAACTCAATCTGCCCGATGATGGTTTAGTGACCGAAATTGCAATCGCAGTGTTATATTTTTCAAAATATTTTGTGATAATAAACGTAGTAAATTCAAATTTAGTTTTGTTAATCATGTTAAATTATCACGTAGTAATGACGGATTCCATCAACTATTTAAAATAAGAAAAACCTATTATAAACTGCTAGTCAGGTAGTTCGGTAATTTTGAGAAGATTCAGAAGGGGCTTGTAGTATTATCAATTTAGCTATTCAATAGAATACCTGAATGTTTGTATTTATTTATCTGTAATAATTCTAAAAAATTGCGTTCAATTCCAGCTTTTAATATTCAAAAGTCAAAATTGAATGTGTGATTTTCTTGGATTAAATCGTTTGCAGAATGTGAATCCGACTTTTGATTAACAAAACTCTGATTGGGTTCTGAAATTTTATTAATCAAAAGTCGGATTCACATTATGCAAACCATTTAGTCTATGAAAATCACACATTTAATTCTTAGTTCGAAATATTGATTGTAGTAAGGATATTAAACTTAATTTTCTAGAATCAATACAGATAAATAAATACAAATATTCAGATCTCCTATTAAGTAACCAAATTGATCATTCTACAAACCCCCTTCAGAATCTATTCAAAATTATCGAACTACCTGACTAGCAGTTTAGAATGGGGTTTTTCTATTCATTAATTATTTATAACCATTTTTCTATATACCCTTTCTACTAAATTTGTCATCTATTTTTTTTGTATTCGATGTAATGGAGAAATATATTTCATTTACAGCCTTGCATGTAATAATGACATTTCACCTATCTTTGAAAGGTGGAAAGTTGACGTTTTCTGACTTCTACTTTACACCCGGGTGGAAAGTGAGCACTTTCCACCCGGTTGGAAAGTATAATTATTTTTTGTAATTATGTTGAATATTAATATTTCAAAATGGTATAGTGACACACCAACATACGCATTCTAATTAGACCTGTGTCGATCGTGATCGATCGAATCCTTTTGATTCGATCGTAACCTATACACGAGTGATCGAATCATGAATTTCTAAAAGACCCGATCTTATTCAACCCGATCCCGATTTACTTGACAAGACTAACCAAATTGCACTTTATTTTCATATGTTTTTACACAACAGTAGATAACTAATTGCTTGCTGATACAATCGTTTACATGCTTTCATTCATCGCACTCTTTCTCGTGTTGTTTTGAATTTTGACACGTAATCCAAAAGGAACCGATATTTTCAGGAACGCTCGCGTAGAAAAATCGCGACCTGTCGATCTCTCAGTCTTTTGGGTCGCGAACTCGATCGATCGCGTCTTGATCGAGATCGAATTCAGTTTGAGATCAAATCAGTGACATGCTGATATATGTACTGTCGATCTCTCTGTCTTTTGGGTCGCGAACTCGATCGCGTCGTGATCGAGATCGAATTCAGTTAGAGATCGAATCAGTGACATATATAGGTATGACCCGCGGCACATGATTTTATATTCAGGTTTTGCTTGCGTGTTTTAGTGAACTTAGTTGATATTATCGTCGTCTCTTCTATCCACATTTATATAGATTAATGAAGCGTCTATCTATAATAAAAAAGCTCTTTAAAACCGAAAAGAGCCTCTCAAATTTTATTTCTTGATCACAATTTGGAGTAAATTGTCATTTTTGATATTAAAAAATATTAGTTATTTCCTTTTTTAACATTTTTATGTTGTTTTTCACGAATGTAGGTTATCTTATTAATATAATATATTCTACCCGGTTCACTGGTTCAGCATTCATCATTCGTTACAAAGGAACTGCGACCTGTGACCCAAATGATCGAAATGATCGAATCTTTTTAACCCGATCACCATACGAATGGGTCATGATCGACCCGGGTCTCGACAAATGATCGATCGACACAGGTCTAATTCTAATACGTTCACACAGATTTAAAAATTCCAATAATTTTGCGTGTTTAGATATGTCTACTTTTTCTCTAATTGATAGCGTGGTCCTTAGCATGCAGTATACTGACCAAAGCGTTGATATCTTCTTTGTCTTGGCACATTCGCTAAAATAAGCCAGTAACGCCGATTTAGAGCCAGGATTTCGAACTTTATTTTCCTTACACCGTTCTTCAAAAGTATCATATGCCTTGTCATATCTCGAGCGGCTTTTGGTTGGTAGAAGATCTTCCACTATTTTCGTAGCTTCTCGAATTTCTGGTGGAGTAGCAGCAAACTCAAATTCCTCATCTGATAACATTCTTTTTTTTTTATTTCAAATAACCGCACTAACCCTTTGGATTATAGGCGGTGGAGTTGATACATAATATTTATAATTTCCTAATTAAATCTAAGTTTTTCAAAAATACAATGATTTTGTTACTGTTACTATAAAGTAACATTTCTTTTAAGTTAGAGGAAATGTTATAGTTTTGATTATTCTTTAAATTTTCACCCATCAAGATTCTTTTTTTGGATTTGCGAAATTTTTGACAGCACATACGTTTTCAATAAATAAGTATATTGTTTAGTGACATGGACACCATACTCAAAAAATGATATTAGTCACCTTGATGTGCATTACTAGCTACGTTATTTTACCACCTGGAGTGCGTTCATAAACTAAATATCGGAGTAATAGGAAGTGGATAAAGTGGTTTTGAATAAAATAGTATACAAACCTCGGTAGAAACATATTAGAAATAGGTTAGTAAAAACTTCTGTTATTGATTGAATAGTCCACCAAAAATTCGACTCGAAGACTATGTACAACTTTGAGTAACTTACACACACCTATATAAATGATATTTAATTTCACATTGATCAATAATTGTTGAAAGCGACAACAGTCCACATTATGACACGACACTCTTTTAATTCTGCACTTCTTCAGAATGCCTTAATTCGGTCCTGGTGAACACCTTATTTCGTTTCTCCAAAATTGGCTCAATATCACAAATATATACGAACATAAAAAAAGGAAAGAGGAAATTGTAGTTTCATTGTCTGGAACTATATATGAAAATATTGTTTTCTCAGTTCATTGGGTCAACTAATTGAATTGAATTCGAGAAATACCATTGCTCTTATTTAATACTGACACAAAAATACCGAGCAGAATACCCAACACGTAATACGTTTTAAACAAAGTTGACTTTTGATTTGAATAGATGGATATTATAACATTCGTACTTATTCATTTCAGCAAAATTTTATACTGTAAACCTGACATATCCGTCATAATTCTGGAAGCATTATAATTATTAGCACTGTTATTTAATTATTCATCTTAGCAAAACTGTATCAAGCTTACCAGAGTGAATAATATCAAATATTCGAGAAATAATAATGAAGTGAAAATATGCTTTTCAAATTAATTCAATATCCATTAGTAACTGCCAGGGGAGATACATGTGAAACTCAAGAGAAATAATGTACATATTATATGATTCCTCTTATATATAGCTTTCGCAATGGCGCTCGCAGGAGGGGGCAAGGTGGGGCCCCCCTGGCCCCAGTGGATAGATATGAAAATCAAACTAAAAAAATGAGTCAGTTGAAAATAAAACAAGGGTTTCTAATTTTATTTTTCTATCTTCAAATGATTCATTATCAATATTTTCATAAATTAACGAAGAATAACAAAGAATGTGCTAGGATACTTTAAAATGGATCCTGAAATAAATTATCCAGTAGAGTCCCGCGAATTACTCCTTCTTTTTGTGGCGTATTCCATGCCCTTCAACCCTCTGGTGTCATCTCGCCCTCTTCTAGTAAAAATCCTGAGGGCGCTTATGAGCCGGCGTAGTTTGTGTCAATTAATCCTTCTATCCACAGAACGAATTCTACTTAAGATAGGTTCATTCTCAATCACGTCTTCAGGAGTAAAAAACTTTGCTCATATATTTTTCAGATGATGATGTAAAAATCACAAATCTTGTTTGTTTAACTTTTCTTTTTTTTCCATTCAACGAGACTGAACTTCAGCATCGCGTGGCCGTGTACGGCTAATTATATACAAGGCATATTCTTCGTTAATTTGCTGCTTCTGTTGAAAGTTAGCATAAAGCAACCCATAAAAGTAAGCGGTGTTCACAACTGTGAGTTATAGGACACCCCAAATTTAGTAATCCTGTTACTTTTCCATTAGTCCTCTCGACCGCATTCAATGTTTTTTTTCTGATTTGTATCAGCACAAATGCAACATAGAATGCACGTGCACCAAGCGGAGGCAATGTGCACAATGCTAGTAATAGGAAATTAGCAGTACCTCCTCTGTAGGCGAGTTGTATATCTTAATTAATATCTCGAAACTTAATGTTCTCCAAGCCGATTCACACCTGTGTAGCCGTTGTAAAAATATTTTACACCGTTAAATTGACTTAGTTTACACAGTCATCATAATGTTTGGATTGCTGAAGAATTAATGAATACTCACTTTCTTACTACTTACATTACTATAAAATGAGCTGAGTTAGTGAAGGCGCTTCAATTTTAAGGATATTCATAATTTATTCTTCAGTTTAATGTCCAGAGAAAATCGGTCATATACAATCATTTTCAAAGGTAAAGGATCTTCTAAGTCCATCAGAGATAAACAATGTTTATACATATATATATATATATAAATTTATATATTTATATATATATATATATATATTTATATATATATATATATATATATATATATATATATATATACATATATATATATATATATATATATATATATATATATATATATATATATATATATATATATATATATATATATATATATATATATATATATATATATATATATATATTCGTGTTATCGATACACGTTCGTGGCAATAAAATGAAGTAAACTAGGACATTTATTTGAAACTAATCAAACAAACCTCCTAGTGGAGCTGGTTATACGAGTTCACGAAACATCGAAATATTTCCATATACCTTGGACGGTAAATGTTAGAAACATTAAGTTGTTTATCACAATCAACAGAAATGATAGACAGACTGTTTCGCCCTTATTTGGGGCTCATCAGTATTATCCATCCATCGAAAGTGATAAACAACCAAATATTCCAAACGTTCTTATATTTTTGTTCTAATAACTCAATGGTATATAATATATAAATATGACACAACGCCACCGGCTGGAAACAAATGAACCACATCTTATAGATAGATGAAACATTTCGGTAACGAGAACTCGTACGTCCTGACACTGTCCAAAGTATATGGAAATATTTCGATGTTTCGTGAACTCGTATAACGATATGTTATGTAATCATCCTTATGTAATCATTAAGAAAAAAATTTGCATATTGATTCAAATAAATATCTTTAAAAAAATTTTGAATTATATTGTATTGAAAGATGATGAAACCGCTGTTATGAGTTTTCTGCTATAAAGCCATTTTCTTTGAACGAATTTCATGAGCGATAAAAAGGGTAAATAAAAACTTTATCGGATTAACCAATTCTTATTGTATCATACATAAAACAGCAGAAACTTTATACTGCCATTTATGTAGTTGTAAAACAAGAAAACTAAAGCTTCCTAAACAAAGAGAATTACAAATACGGTCACTGATATTTACTTGATATTCTTCAACCAGACACATAAATCCGTGCACGTCATAACTGCGCATATAAGGCAGTTTGTAAAATGCGAATTATTCTAGGGGCTACTAGAGTGGGTGGTGAGTTGCGCTCGTTTGTACATGACCGTCTATAAATGATAAAGGAATATTGTTTTCTTCCTATCTAGTAGCACTAAGCAACCTACGTAAATATTGAACCACCTATAATTGTCTCCAAGTAAGGAACATCGATCAAATCTATGAAACAACCAATGTATGTATATGAAATGAAGATAAAAAAGACTAATAATGATGACTGACTGAATACCTACATAACATAAAGTGTGATGTAAGTAAATGAATCCAAAGTGAAAGCAGTGTAATCTTCTGAGCTTAATTTCCCGCAAAAGAAATATGTTGGATCTATTCTTCGAGATGATTGAATGTGTGAATGAAAAGATACAATTGCATATATATATATATATATATATATATATATATATATATATATATATATATATATATATATATATATATATATATATATATATATATATATATATATATATATATATATATATATATATATATATATATGTGTGTGTGTCAGGACGTACGAGTTCACGTTGCCGAAATGTTTTCATCTATCTGTAAGATGTGGTTCATTTGTTTCCGACTGGTGGCGCTGTGTCATATTTATATGCCATATAGTCACTTGAAGGAAAATATAAGGCCGTTAGAAATATTTGGTTGGTTATCACTTTCGATGGATGGATGATACTGATGAGCCCCAAATAAGGGCGAAACAGACTATCATTTCCATTGATTGTGATAAACAACTTAATGTTTCTAACATACACCGTGCAAGGTATATGAAGGCATTTCGATGTTTCGTGAACTCGTATAACCAGCTCTGCTAGGAGGTTTGTTTGATTAGTTTCAAATAAATGTCCTAGTTCACTTGATTTTATTGCCACGAACGTGTTCCGATAACACGAAGAATTCTGTTTTCTATATACATATATATATATATATATATATATATATATATATATATATATATATATATATATATATATATATATATATATATATATATATATATATATATATATATATATATATATATATATATATATATATATATATATATATATATATATATATATATATATATATATATATATATATATATATATATATATATATATATATATATATGTCAAGTGAAATAGTTGACGTTTACGTGAGTATGCAGTTTTCAGTGAACACAGAAAATGTTATGTCAACGCTTGTGATAACTATTTTTATTGTTGAAAATGCAGATTGCTATTAATTATTATCTAGGAAGTCGTGGACAAAGTATAGTATTCTACTCGCACAAAATTACAATTTTTCACGCGGGTGAAAAATAGCAATCATTTTGTGCTCGTTGAATAATATACCATTAATTCATACCATTATTTGAAAATAATTAAAGAAATCGGATACATTTCCCGAATTGAAATGTCATTAATGATGAACAATTTGAAAAATTAAATATTGTCGAAAAATATACCATAAGATGAGAAAACAAAAAACCTTCAAAATATGTTCATTTGTAGTCTCAGCTTAAGAATATTACGTATTCTCGACAGCAACGATGTATACTGAATTATTAGCACGTGCTTCAATGCCATATATATAGCGGTGAATTTATACCCAAGTGTCTAATAAACACGGTTTCAGGGTGGCCGTTCGCATCAGACTCTCGAGTGGGTTCTCAAGGGTGCTCTCTCTCGTACCTGCCAGCAGGAACCCTTTCAGCCACTTATATTCTTGTTCAACGTAAGGCGGAAAACTGTCGTAGGGGAAAAGTGGCTTGAATAATATCGAGTGTCTATATGTTCTTGGGATTTATGCGAATACGAGAGTCGAAAACTTTGAAGGAAAAGAGGAGTAAATCTTTCGTACGTGAGGCGAAATTTAATGTTAGCAATTGACGAAGGTCGATGGAAAAGAAATCCTCCCATCACAGATATCGACGGTTTGCATCTGACAAAAATTGATATTGCTTATTCACAGAATGAGCTACTTTGAAGATTGAATATAAGTTTTTTTTCTGACAGGATATTGAGTTTCATCAGAAGATATATATATATATATATATATATATATATATATATATATATATATATATATATATATATATATATATATATATATATATATATATATATATATATATATATATATATATATATATATATATATATATATTGTAACGTGTCAATTCCCCGCTTAACCGCCCCCACTGATCTAAATCAAAATACCGTGTTTCACAGAAGAATAGAATCGCGCAGTTCGGGATGACATGCGTATTACGAAAGTCTCGAGATAGCTTCGAATTAACAGGTACAAGATCGTTCTTTCTTTTAGCAAATGGTTGTTGAGGATACCAGATCATTAATTGTTGAAATTATAGTCAATATCTATTAAACGAATAGTTTATTAAAGTTTATTAAAATTTGTTAAGTAACTGTGGCATCTGATAGACGGTAAGTTATGAGAAGAAATATAATTATTTCGTATAAGTGCATTATCTGGAGAATCTGAATTGATTCCTTATTTCATTTTTCCGCCATTTCATTTTTTTATTTATCTTTATTAAATTATTCATCTTTCAATATCGAAATAATCATCTCACATTTCTTAATTTAAAACATTTTTACTTTATTTGCTTATTTCATTCTCTCAATTTAACACAAGATTTTTGTAGGCTAACGATGGCAAATTTCACGTGGTCATATCTTATGTTCAGTTTAATGTTGGAAAATATACCTACTGTCTTTCTTAGCATCTTTGCTTGAGATAAATCTAAATGTTATTTTGAATTTGCCATCGATACCCTACAGATATTCTTGGAAAATATTAAGTTTGAGATTGTATGTTGATTTGCCCCGAATTATTTTAGCCACGTTGTCTGGAGTTTAGAATTTACCTTGTCTGGAGTTTAAAAAACCACCTTACCTTACCTGGAGCTAATATTCACCTTACCTGGAGCTAATAGTCACCTTATCTGTAGCTACCAAGAAACTAAGTACAAAGGGCAGAAGTCAAGAGTACAATTATCTGTATTTCGAATTTTTATTAAATCTTTCATATCATGGAAACCCTACATTCGTGATATGGCCTAACGTGGATTGATATATAATCAAAGGTTTACGTTCAATTAATATGGCACCTTTAAGCTAGCTATTTCATAAAATGGTCGGTCACATCATGAAGTGACCAACTCTCAGATCTGGCCATGACATACATATATTTATTTATTCATTAATTTAAGACAAAAGAAATTGAAACAGGTGAAAACCCCCAATACAGCATTCACAGTTTGACAAAATATACCATACAAAACTATATTAAAATGAAAATTTAACCAACTCTATGAACTAGAAATAAAACTATAAATTGATACAACATAATTCATAAAATGACCGGCAGCTCCAAGTTGAATGTCGCTAGCATTCTACATAGTGGTAAATTTTGTGTAACATTAAGTCTACGTACGTCATATATATCATATATATGTATATATGTATATATATATATATATATATATATATATATATATATATATATATATATATATATGTATGTATATGATATATATATATATATATATATATATATATATATGTATATGAATATATATATATATATATGAATATATATATATATATATATATATATATATATATATATATATATATATATATATATATATGTATATATATATATATATATATCTCAAAGGTCATTCTTTTTGAGGATATTTGGATACAAAAAAAGAAAATCGCATGCTGAGCGATCATGCATTCTTGATTGGTGATAATTCATATTTTCTATTCATTTTTTCTCATTCTATTTTCTACTAAATGCGTTTTTGAAAGAATGATATACTCAATATTTTCATAAATCGTTCTCCACTCTAGTAGGTCACTAAAAATGGTTCACATTGGAGCACAAAGTGTAACTATTTTGAAACAAAAAACTAAGGATGACTAAACATACGATAAGAAGCACTACAATGTAACAGCTTAATTATAAGGTGCTGGGTTTGGCTTATGTTTTATGGAAGTTTTAAACAGCCTAAGCCGAATTGAGCTGCATGTTAATCCCCACATGATGACGCAAAATAATACAAGGACCAGAATTTACAACGACATAATGGGCTTCGAGGATTTTATTTATTCCTTCTTGAGATGCGGGAGTTGGTCATATTTTTAGAATTTTAAATGAATATGTATCGGATGTTGGGAGAAGTTGTTTCGTATAGTGGAAAACCCTACCGAGGATTTATACTTCATGTTTTATGACACAACAGGAGAATGACATAAAATGAGACATTACATGAAATTTATAATTAAACTTTTGAATATTGCCATATTGAAGATTATATTACCCATAGGAATGGTTTTACGATGGTGCAAGCAGAATAACTGAGACTTGCGGTTAACTGACGTCTGAATTATGGATGCCCAGTTCAACGAGAATGTGTATGTGAGGTTATGAATGGAGTTATATGAGAAGCGTCAATGAAACTTCAGTTTCATTGTACAAGCAATGTATCATAATTTTACCACCAAGAACAATTTATATTTTTTGAAGTAAAATGAAATTTATCAAATATTTTTATATTGAAACAATGGTTAATATTAACAATTTACACCTTCATTAAGAGATAAAGCGCATGATACACGTTTTGGTGGAACTTCAACTTCTTCAGATGCTAATGGCAAACTAACTATGTTTCTCTGTTATATCGAAAACAAGAAAAAAAATTCCCAATCAATTCAAAATATTTTTAGTTTGAAATGGGGATATTTTTGACCCTTCATATGCAACTTTTAAATGAAAATAAAAGTGTTTTCCACGACCATGCTATTCAAATAAGGCGACATGATGCACTTTATAGACTATAGAGGTACAGAATCATATAACTCATCCAGAAAGTTTTTGTATATATCTATTCTACAAAATGGGCGCAAGAAGTTTCAAAGTAACGCCCAAAATCAATTAATTTCAAATACCAAATGCGACAGCTTTTGATATGAAGTTATGAATTAAAATCAAGTTAATTCTGCAGTAGCATATGGTTCCAAGTGAAAGAATAGCTTTCTACTTCGATGCGTGACTATAGTTAATAACCTTTGAGCCCAGATGGCTGCACCGATTAGATTTTATCTTTTTTGTGCATTACAGATTGAAGTGAGGGAGACCTAACAAGGTCATAGGAGTTAATTAATGTCTTTGCGCGATATAAGTTGATAACTCCACTTGTTATTTTCTAATTACCGCGAAGTTTTTATGGATCTAAGAATAGAGGTTATGAAGTTTCTGATCTCAAATTCTCATCATTCTGACAATTTTTTTCCTACACACGCCTTGTGGAATAGTAGTAGAGTGACTGCCTGTGAAGCAGGCGTGCTGGGTTCGAATTCTGGGTTAGGAATGGATGTTTGTCTATGAGTTTCAGTGGCCCAATTAAAAATTAGTAGTCGTGTAATATACATATTGTTTACAAGACCGAAAGTCGTTCGGAACCGGCGTTCAACTGTAGCTCTATAGAGTAAAATAAATTATCGTCTAAGTCAGGGGTTCCCAAACTTTTCCAAGTCGTGGCGCACTTTTGAATTCGAATGTTTATACGGCACCCTAGTCATATAATATCTATCTGTGGTAGCTATATTTCATATTTGTATGACTATGAAAAATAAACATAGGTGAAAATACAAATAAAATGCAAATATAATTACAGAAACCTTCCACATACACCCGAGGTGTGTGTGTTTAGTGCGACGGATGAGCCTGCTGCGCACTGCACAATTTTTCGAATCGGGGATTATGGCTTGATACCGCTATTTTCATTCCATATTTATTTTCGAACGATATTTGCTCTTTATAACTGCAACCGCTGAAAATCTAACTTCACATGGTATGAAGTCGCAAAGGGAATAAGGACCCTTACAGATTTTGCACTTAGAATCGGATACTCTTTTTCGACTGATAATCGACACTCTGTCAAATCCGAACAAGCTTATTTTGTCTTCAAGCTGTTGTCGATCGAGAGGTCAATAAGATTTTCTTCTTCTTGCGTAGTAAAATATTGTGGGGCTTGAGCACGGAATGGATCTTGGATAAACGCAAACTTCTCCACTTGGTCTTTTGCGAAGTACTTTGCAAACCAGTCAGTCAACTGTGATAGGTGATCTGTGAAAAGGGTCAGTTATATGAAACCTCAACTCCACTATGTGCCATGTACTGTTGCAATATTGGAAATGTTGCCTCCATTATCACTCATTTTTCTGTTCCACAGTTGTAGCTTTTTCCTGAATGATGAAATCTTCTCTACAAGCTCAATTATGTGCATGTTATGGTCCTTCAGAGATAGATTTAAGACATTCAGTTTTTCGAATATGTCGAAAAAGTATGCCAGTTTCAGCAGAAATTCATCCGCAAAATTGTTGGCGTTCACATGATCCTCTTCTTCCAGAAAAGTGTGAATTTCTTGCCGCAGTTCAAACTTACGAGATAGTACATTTCCACGTGAGAGCCATCGCGAGCTACAGTAGTACAATCCGTACTCAGAGTGCGGCCCGGCCACGTGAGGTATTTTCCATTACACAAAATATTCATGTTATATTTTTAGTAGGGGCGCCTCGCGGCACCCCTGGTCTCTTTCAATGACACACCAGGGTGCCGTGGCACCTACTTTGGGAACCACTGGTCTAAGTGAAGTTTTTTTTTTGTTTATTTCACCCGAATTTCAGTTTATTGGCCAGCTGAAAATATTTCTATAAAAACAGAGACCTGGCCGCGATATTGATGATTTTTCATTCCTAATGTATTTCGTTTTTTGATATTTCGTAGCATGAAATGATCGAAAAATAACTTTGGCATTTGGCATGAAAAATTTTCGCGATTGAATCAGTTATTTAGGTCATACGTTCTGAAAGAGAGTCGAGCCAAACGCTAAATCGATTGTGTACCTCGCCATATACAGCCTTAATGATGTCAAAAGGGAACTAATCAACCTGAAAGCAGTCAACCATCGCCATCGCGAACCGTTAGTATGAATAATTCGCCGAAAATTCGAAAATGATATTTTTGAATACACGAATTTATTTTCATATGAACACTGACGTTTTGAGTTATTCACTACCTATCGCCAACAATATGTGGAAATGAGTTGCAGAATTTTGCTTTCCATATATTAATATATGAATATATATATATATATATATATATATATATATAAATATATATATATATTTATATATATATATATATATATATATATATATAGATATATATATATATATATATATATATATATTATATATATATATATATATAATATATATATATATATATATATATATATATATATATATATTATATATATATATATATTATATATATATATATATATATATATATATATATATATATATATATATATATATTATATAATATATATATATATATATATATATATATTTATATATATAAAACAAAAGCAAAATTATCGGTCTAGCCCGCATATGTCGAAGCAGCCGTTGACACGTGTTTCGGACTCATTGGTCCTCATCAGAACGGCGTAGCCAAGTAAGCGATGGAAAACCTGGACATGAAACAGCAACAACAAGCAGAATCCTTTGCTTCGGAAGACAATCACACATTTGTGGTACATTGTTCGAACTCTCCGGTTTGGGAGATTTGGTCAAACTCTGACCACGGAGGCGATTAATGCCATCCGCGAGATCCTGGACCGTGGAAATAAACTACAAAGAGGAGATTTATCGCGGGGAAATAGTATATAAAACAAAAGCAAAATTATCGGTCTAGCCCGCATATGTCGAAGCAGCCGTTGACACGTGTTTCGGACTCATTGGTCCTCATCAGAACGGCGTAGCCAAGTAAGCGATGGACATTAATCGCCTCCGTGGTCAGAGTTTGACCAAATCTCCCAAACCGGAGAGTTCGAACAATGTACCACAAATGTGTGATTGTCTTCCGAAGCAAAGGATTCTGCTTGTTGTTGCTGTTTCATGTCCAGGTTTTCCATCGCTTACTTGGCTACGCCGTTCTGATGAGGACCAATGAGTCCGAAACACGTGTCAACGGCTGCTTCGACATATGCGGGCTAGACCGATAATTTTGCTTTTGTTTTATATACTATTTCCCCGCGATAAATCTCCTCTTTGTAGTTTATTTCCACGGTCCAGGATCTCGCGGATGGCATTAATCGCCTCCGTGGTCAGAGTTTGACCAAATCTCCCAAACCGGAGAGTTCGAACAATGTACCACAAATGTGTGATTGTCTTCCGAAGCAAAGGATTCTGCTTGTTGTTGCTGTTTCATGTCCAGGTTTTCCATCGCTTACTTGGCTACGCCGTTCTGATGAGGACCAATGAGTCCGAAACACGTGTCAACGGCTGCTTCGACATATGCGGGCTAGACCGATAATTTTGCTTTTGTTTTATATACTATTTCCCCGCGATAAATCTCCTCTTTGTAGTTTATTTCCACGGTCCAGGATCTCGCGGATGGCATTAATCGCCTCCGTGGTCAGAGTTTGACCAAATCTCCCAAACCGGAGAGTTCGAACAATGTACCACAAATGTGTGATTGTCTTCCGAAGCAAAGGATTCTGCTTGTTGTTGCTGTTTCATGTCCAGGTTTTCCATCGCTTACTTGGCTACGCCGTTCTGATGAGGACCAATGAGTCCGAAACACGTGTCAACGGCTGCTTCGACATATGCGGGCTAGACCGATAATTTTGCTTTTGTTTTATATACTATTTCCCCGCGATAAATCTCCTCTTTGTAGTATATTTATATATATATAATAATAATAATAATAATAATAAATAATGTTTATTGAATCAAGAATCAGCGTTATACAAAATCTATCTCAACCAAAGAGATGTAAAAAAAAAAACAGAAACAGAAAATATTTTCAATATTTAACCCTGATGCAAATAAGCATTGACGGATTCAACATAAGTCTTCTTTGTTCCACAAAGCCGAAGCTGTCTGTGGATATAATATACTAAAACATTCTTTGCAAAATAGTGTAGACACCCCCATATTTTATCTGAAATCAATCAAAAACCCTAATTAAAAAATGATGAGCACATATCACTTTCCTCTTCTACTAAGAACTTTTTCACTTTGTCTTTAAACCACAAATACGAGTGAGATGTGTGAATAGAGAGATCTTTCGGTAGGCAGTTCAGAAAACGTGGAGCCAGATAGGCCGCATGTCTAAGTCCTATCGTTTTGACGGCGACAGGGGCTCTCAGTTTCTCCATCGCTTTGGCATATATATATATATATATATATATATATATATATATATATATATATATATATATATATATATATATATATATATATATATATATATATACTAGCGGGACCCGTCGCGGCTTCGCCCGCGTATCCATATATGTATACGTATGAATTTATTAAGATATAGTTCATATTCGTAATTGGGAAAATTCATATTTTAATAATTTTTTTTTAAACACTTACTCGTGGCGCTTTATGGTTTTCGAGCATGGTGAAGACAATTAAAAAAAGGATAAAATTTATCAAATCATTTGTTTATTCGTATAAAAATCCAATTTGTTAACATGTATTAAATTAAAATTTTCAATATAAATAATAGCCAATAAAAAAAACAGACTCACTCCTTTTTCACCCCTAAATGATGGGATTTCAAAAAACTGAGAAACTACTTTCTAGAGTTAATTTTACGTAACATTTTCGTGAAAGAGCGGGATCGCTAAGTCCATTATTTTGCAAGAATCAGCCAAAAATAGCCAATATACGAAAAACACATTTCACCCTCTTTCAACCAATAAATGATACAACATCGAAAAATGCAGAAAATGGTTTTTTAATAAAATTATAAGGAACATTGTAGTGGAAGAACGGAATCGCTAAGTCGATTATTTTTCCGGAAATAGCCAATATAAAAAAAACAGACTTACCCCTTTTGCACCCCTAAATGATGGAATTTCAAAAAACTGAGAAACTACTTTCTAGAGTTAATTTTACTTAACATTTTCGTGAAAGAGCGGGATCACTAAGTCCATTATTTTGCGAGAATCAGCCAAAAATAGCCAATATACGAAAAACACATTTCACCCTCTTTCAACCCCTAAATGATACAACATCAAAAAATGCAGAAAATGTTTTTTTAATAAAATTATAAGGAACATTGTAGTGGAAGAACGGAATCGCTAAGTCGATTATTTTGCCGGAAATAGCCAATATAATAAAAACAGACTTACCCCTTTTGCACCCCTAAATGATGGAATTTCAAAAAACTGAGATACTATTTTCTAGAGTTCATTTTACTTAACATTTAAGTGGAAGAACGGGATCGCTAAGTCCATTATTTTACGAGAAACATCAAAAAACACGTTTTACCCTTTTTCAACCCCTTAACGCCGGAATTTTGAAAAACCCCGTCCTAGTGGGAATCTACATGGTCCGACTTAACTTCCCACCAAATTTCAGAAATTTAAAAAATATGGTTTTTGCTGTAGACTGGATTCAATTTTTCGGCTTGTATTATATATATATATATATATATATAATAATATATATATATATATATATATATATATATATATATATATATATATATATATATATATATATATATAGATATACATATATATATATATATATATATATATATATATAGTATATATATATATATATATATATATATATATATATATATAATATATATATATATATATATATATATATATATATATATATATATATATATATATTTATATATGTTCAGAAAGATTTCCGCGGTCGGAAGTATTTGAAAAACTTGGTTCACTGAATGAACCGCGTGAAAGATTTGAAAAATCTCGACGTTTCGGCTCCTTTTGCGAAGCCATCTTCAGGAGAATTAGAAGGGGAATAATTCAGAATCGTGGCCTCAATCTGCCTACTCCACGATTCGAATTAGGAGGAATCGGAAACAATACGATTGCGTGGTCTCAACCTGCCTACTCCACTAACCGTACTGCTTCCTGTCAACTCTGAAGTCTCAACCTGCCTACTCTTCAGAGTCAACTGACGGGCCGATCGTCGCGTGGCCGTATTTATAGGGGAGGGGGGCGGGTACTCACGCTCATCAGTGCGGGATGCACTCTGCTTGGGCGTTACATGGCGACGAATCGAATTATTCCCCTTCTAATTCTCCTGAAGATGGCTTCGCAAAAGGAGCCGAAACGTCGAGATTTTTCAAATCTTTCACGCGGTTCATTCCGTGAACCAAGTTTTTCATATATATATATATATATATATATATTATATATATATATATATATATATATATATATATATATATATATATATATATATATGTAGCCCAATTTTATCTACAAGTTGGCGTTGCGTCACGAAATTCGTGACTCGCAAAACTACTTCGACATTTATTCACATAAAATAAACGGACAGTCAAAAATCGGCCAAGCGCGAGTCGGACTCGCGAACGAAGGGTTCCGTACCATTAACTATGCCCCCCTTAAATATTTATTTCATTTTAATTTTATCACTTATTATTAAAGTAAAAATACAACTGAGTTTTTTGTGAATATTTCAAGTGCCTTCCTGTTGCCATTATTGATATCTCTATAAATAGGCAAAAATTGCGTTTTTTGTATGAGAGCCCTCCTTAAATATTTATTTTATTTTCATTTTATTATTATTACTACAGTAAAAATACAACTGAGTATTTTGTGAATATTTCTTTTGCCTACTTGTTGCCATTATTGATATCGAGCAAAAATAGGCAAAAATGGCATTTTTTGTATGAAAGCTCCCCTTGAATATTTATTTTATTTTGGTTTTATTATTATTATTGAAGTAAAAATACGACTGAGTATTTTTTGAATATTTCAGGTGCCTACTTGTTGCCATTATTGATATCGAGCAAAAAGAGGCAAAAAATGGCTTTTTTTTGTATGGGAGCCCCCCTTAGATATTCACTTTATTTTGATATTATTATTAAAGCAAAAATACAACTGATTATTTTGTGAATATTTATTTTATTTTGTTTTCATATCGGAAACAAAAATACATAATTTGTGAAATTTTCAACTGTTTAGCTATCGCGGTTCTTGAGTGGTGACAGACAGACTGACAGACAGACGGACAGACAGCGAAGTCTTAGCATAAATTTCGCTATCAGTAGAATTCAGGCTCTTCTATTTATGAACCTTATGTCATAACAAAAGTATTTCCGTGAACGGGATAGTTATAAGGAATTATATTTTACTGTGAAAGAGAGTAAGTATTTTATCGAAAATGAGTAGGAAGTATTCATTAAAAGCGGGTAGAATAATACAATGAAACCAGGCAGATCACACACAAACAAACAAGCAGCTAGGGCAATTGAAATCACTGAACTTTTGCCGATTGCAAAAAGTAAAATTCGGCAGACAGTTACCGATACCTTCCTAGTTCAAAGCGGTTTGTTTTCGAGAAGCAAACCTCACTCGAACAAAGTACACGGCTATAGTTTATTTAGGACCTTTTCATGTTTATTTTGATTTCTCCGCTGGCGAAAGAGAAGCATGAACAAATATAGGCACAAATCGTATCAGGATAGATCACCAGCAGTGTTGGAGATGGTTTTAGACCATTATAACCTTTGACTACATGTAAATTTTCGAATTGAAAGTGGGTTGTTGAATAATATTGACGATAAATAACTTTAACATCTTGTTTGTGATGCCATTTATGTGAAGTTTCATTGAGTTCTACTTTAGTATTGTGTTTTATGAAAATGTAGTGATGAAAATCTCTTCTCCATTTCCGTTGTAAGCAGTTTGTTTTATGTAATTTTATCAATAAATTTATAATTTAATGAGTGTGTAATATGGGTAATAACTGTGAATCTGGACTACTGAGTGAGCTTTATGAGCAGACAGGATATTTTGAGTGAAATGAGAGATATAAACTTGGGGGGGGGGGTATATAATTGCGCTTTTGACAAATTCTTCTGACTTTGTGCCTACAAACTATAAAATTGCAGATTTGTACTCTGCATAAGTTATATCTTCACTTTAAGTTTAATACCTATGAAAAGATACAAACTCACTTCGGATTTGGTACATTTTGACTTTTAACCTTACCCATAATAAAATGATATAATCGCACTTTGGAATAGGTACATCTCAACCTAAGACCTACCCACTATAAAATAACAGAATCGCACTTCGGATGGGGTCTGAATTTGGAAGACTTAGTAAACATTAAGATAAGTACAGTTTTATATACTGTCTATAATTTTATTAACAAAATGAACATATTTTTTTGAAGAAAATGAGCAAGTATTGTCATTGTTGCATAATTATGTATTGATCAAAAGAATATGGCAAAACGAATAGCCTTCGTTATGGCTGGTCGTCCTCTCTCCCTTTTGTGGTCGAGAGGTACACTTTTCGCTTCGAAGGGTACCTTTGCTTGTTTCATAAGGACTAACAAACCTAGAGAATGTTTGCATACGTACTATTTCAAAAAACTTGAGCAAGTGCATCGAGACGCCACTTTATCGTTTTCAGAATACAACGTTATTTTTACTATCTCCTGAGATTTACAAAAAGTATCAAAACATATCCATTTCAAATGGATATCCAGATTTGTACATCTTCTTGGGTTCAAACTTTTGTAGCAGTTCTTGCTTTTGCATAACAAATTTTTTTTTATCTTCATTTTCTTCAAACAATTTCGATTTGAATTTAACCCATTGATAAGCATCTGTGAAAATTTTGGTTGTTTATTTTATAATTATTGCAGACGGTTTGTTTTAGGGTTTTTGTGAATTGCGACTATTTTTCAACCAGAGAAACTTTCGAAACTTCCAGAAACTGACCCACAGGAAGTCTTTCTCTTAGCATCTGTTCCTTTTTTAATGACGAAATTTGTTGAATGCAGTTCATAACTGGTGCTTGGAAATTGATCACTTGCATCTTCGTACCAAAATTGATTTTCTCCTAGCCACTTCTTTTCGAAGTACTTAATTTAAAAAGTCCTTTATACTTTGATTAGAGTTACCATCACCCGCATCATGCCATTTTTTCAGAAATAGGCTTAAAGCTGATGTGAATGTCTCAAAAGTTGTAGGGCATGAATATCTCGAACAAATAATTTTTCTTCTTTTATATTCCGGATTTTACCTCAATGTTTTTTTTGCCGTCGTTATAGAGCTGACGTACTAACAACTTTGCTGACGATGAAAGCCCCCTAATGTTGGCTACATGATTGGCATGATCATCTACTGTCTCCTAACTCTACTTTGGACAAACCAACTACAAAATGGCAGATTCGCACTTTGACTTAGGTACCTGTTAACGGTCGTTTGTTGCCGCCAAACTTTCTTCTTCGCGGGTTTGTTATTACTCATTGCACATACTTACGTTTCAAAGTGCTATGTGTCGTTTTATAGTGCAAACCGTATTTAAAGAGCGTTATACAATATTTTGAAGCGGATTAGGTTTCTTCAAAGTCGAAAATTATTACAATAAGTTATGGCTATTACTTTCATATTGTAGCATAGTTTATATGGAGTTAATGTTATTTTCTCAAAGTGCATTTTGTCTATCAAATGTGGCATATATTATTTTTTGTGTATTACCTTTACTGGAAGTTTGAAATATGTTTTTAATGTTTATTCATTTCCTTTTAAAGCGATTTTAAAGTGAGTTTAATTCCAACCCATAAACTTGTGGTAGATTCAAGTATACATGCAATAACTCTGAATATGATTGTCACTTGTATGTAAAATAGCTAAGCAGATAGAATTTATCTTTTCTTTTTGGAATAAGTTCCTTTCATCATTAAAACTCAATAGTCATTTAGTAACTATTTTCGCAGTATCAGATTTCGTACATAGAATTCCGCGGGAGTACATGGGATTTCGTAGGAGTACATGGGATTTCGTAGGAGCATATGAGATTTAGTAGGAGTACCTACATAGGATTAATTTGAGTAAATGGATTCCGTCAGAGTACATGGAATTCCGTAGATGTACATGGAATTCCTTAGTGCATAAAATTTCTTAGGAGTGCATGGAATGCTATAGTATCTATATGAAATTCCGTAGGATTATATGAAATTCCGTAGTAGTACATGAAAGTATTTAGAGCTACATGTACGAGTTCTTGGGATCCCGTAGGAGTGCATGAGATTTTTTGAAAGTACATGGAATTGTTAAGGAGTAAATAAAATTCTGTGGGAGTAAATGAAATTTCGCAGGAGTACATGGAAGTATGTAGGACTACATGTACGAGTACATGGGATTCCGTAGATGAGCATAAGTTTCCTAAGAAGTACATGAAATTCTGTAGAAGTACATGAGATTCCGTAGGAGTACAAAAAATTCCGGAAGAGTACATGAAGGTATGTAGGATCCACATGTACGAATATATGAGGTTCCTCAAAAGTAGATGGAATTCTGTAGGAGTAAATGGCATACCGTTGCAGTACATGGGATTCCTTAAGAGTACATGAGATTATGTAGGGGTATATAGGATTCCATTGAAATACATAGGACTCTATGGGTGTATTCATTACTGCGTTAAACGATATGTCAGTAAATAGTAAAAACTTGTATGGAGAATTAAATACACAAAGACATTTCACTGAAATATTTCAAGGCGTTTTCGGAAAACGCCAACCAAGTTTCGAAATGTGGCGATAATGGAAAAAAATAATTATTTGCTCAATACGTACAATACTTCAATAATTTATTTATTAATACGAGAAGAAAAAACTCTGTACCCTTTTCAAGAATATCATGCACACTGACGACTATGAGATTTGGGGTAGTTGAAGTTTATATAGAGGAATGCAGAAAAAAATCTAAAATTTATATATAATGTGTATTACAAATACACAATGGTGTCCTCGCCATTTTATAAAATTAAAATAGTTCACAACTCAGCGTTTTTCAACCTGTGGGGTAGGCCCCCCTAGAGGGGCGCGAGCATACTAAAGGAGGAGGGGCGAGCACACACACTATAAAATACCGTTTTTATTCAGAATTACATTTTATTGTATTGATGGCGCGATATACATATGAAATTATGATCACATAAAATCTAAGTATCTACATTAAGTATTACATGTCTTGGTAAGAAAGGGCGCGATACCATTTTTTAGTATTATATTTTATTGTATTAGGTATTAGGGGCACAAGATATAAATGGAATGATGACCTGCACAAAATCCATATACACAAAAGTTTCAGTTTTACATGTCTTGGTTAGGGGGGGCGCGATACAGTTTATTTATCGGTTGAGAAACGATGGTTTACGTTCATACTGTCAATGTCAAAATCATAACATTCAAATTTAAATATCTAATGAATTACGATCGAACTTTGACCAATGGGCGACCACTTGTAAACATTGATTTTGTAGAAAGTATCTGCTATTTTCATGAATTTAATCCAACTTACTGTTCTCAAGAATTAAGAGACTAGTTGGAATATGTTCTATTCTAAGTTTGGCTTGTGCTTCTTTTATTTCAGTAATACTGGCAATATATATCCATTCGATAAATTTCAATAAGAAATTGATTTGCTGTAGAAGAAACTACCACTCAAAGATTCGAAAACGAGGATACTTAACTGAGGCCCGGTTGTACAGTCACGGTTTAAGCCAAGCTCAAGGTTGAACTTGGTTTTAGGGCCGGTTGCATAAAACAATTCTGATCTTAAGTTCAACGGAACGTCGATCAGCCTGTGATCTAAGTTCATTTGCTATTACGTTGTTCTATATAAACCGAACGCTAGTTCAGCTGAACTGTGACTAGTTTATGTTGGCAATACAAATATATAGGTAATTCTGGTGTTCTGTGATTTTTGACAGTTGTCACTTTCAGGTTAATTTTGTTTTCGCGAGCATTCATTTCGCATATCAGATATTTTAATATTTATTTCATAATTATCAATGTAGAAAGTTTGTTGGTGACGATTTGATATGGAAAGCAAAAAGAGAACAGTTAATTTCAGTGCTAAAGAGGTTAGTGTGCTTATTAGCCTCGTATCGAAATTTAAAAGCACAATTGAATGCAAAAAAACGGACAAACTGAATAACGAATTAAAACAGAAAGCTTGGGAGGAACTAGCTGATAAATTCAACAGCATTTGTGGGGAGCCATTTAGAGATGCAAAAACTCTTCGTGGCAAATATGAGAATAAAAAAAAAGATCAAAACAGAAGTTCGCAGATGAAAAAATGTTTTTTACAGTTATTCGCCGTTCCATTGTTGATAAATTAAAATTTGTATATATTTTGTATGAAAATGTGATTTGATGTGTTTTTATTTCTAAGTTTACATTGTTCAGTTCTTAAATTTTTTCGCTTGATGTGTTTTTGTTTCTATATTATATATTATTGAGTTCTACAATTTCAAAGATAAAGCATATTTTGATTCGATTTGACTACACAAATCAGAATTTTCAAATTATGATTTTTGTCAGATAGGATGTTACCTCTCCATCAAAATATAAATAATATATATATATATATATATATATATATATATATATATATATATATATATATATATATATATATACATATATATATATATATATATATATATATATATATATATATATATATATATATATATATATATATATAATATATATATATATATATATATATATATATATATATATATATATATATTTATATATATATATATATATTTATATATATATATATATATATATATATATATATATATATATATACACTATTTCCAAAAAATCTTCATCTTCACTCACAACTTCATACATTTTTATAAAATAATAACAAAACTGAATTCACATTAATCGAGAGTTCAACTGCTTGAACGGCCGAAAGTGGGCGTTCACTTGAACTGCGAATTTGATCGAAGATCATTATGAACTATTGTTGGTGCAACAACTTTTTCACTTTTAAACTTAAGTTCAGTTGTGAACTACAGTTCAAGGTGTTTATGCAACCGGCCCTAAATGAGACTGTAACGTTGCACAGAGCTAGTTCAACGCAAAGCTTGGTTCACCGGCTGTCAAATTATGCGGTTCAGCTGAACCATCAAATTCAGGCGCTTAAACCGAGCTCAAAGATAGTATAACCTCACTCCTTGTATTAAATTGTTGGAAAGGTAGAGGTATCATCATAATATTAGATTATATTTTTGTCAAAATAATTTTAAATAAAAATAATGGCTCATTAGCTACATGATAATCTTTAGGAACTAACAGACGATGAGGACTTTGCTGAAATAGTAGAAGTATTAAATAATGCTGGAAGACAACCAAAGAAATATAGAGATAGAATGGATCATTTTGTTGTATGGAATAAACTGCAGTTAATTTTGTTGATAAGGTAAATTTTCAACCTCGCATGAATGCTAACAATATTCGTTATATCAACAATGTTGTGAGGCATCAATTAATAATTTACTTCAGAGAACTGTAGTAATAAATTGTTCTTTTATTTAAGAAATATATGTTAGTGTCCTATGTAAGCTTCTTCTAATGATTACATAATGATGGGCATAAAAATTTGAATTCAATATCATAATCATAAAAAAAATTTTGTAGTATGTACTTTTATTTCATTTACTATTGAAATATAACTTTTTTATTAACAAAACCACCTATTATACAACACAATAAATTAACATTGGTAATTTTAAATTCTTTTTAATTTTTAAAGCATAATATGTTTCTCTATTGATAAATTTTCCATTCGTAACTTATTTCACTCAATTATTCCATCTGTCTCTATTTTTAATTTATTAATTTTTTCTGAGTAAGACTTTCGGCTTTAATTCGTTTTAAAAAGATACAGCTTGGCTAACCGTTTCACAATGCAACATACAAGTTCCGTGTCCGTTTTCAAAATTCAAATTAACATAAATCACAGAATATCTGCAATGCTGCTGCTCTGCATTCAGCAACGACAAAAAAATTAACAGCGCATGTGCAAACAATACCAACATAACACATATTTTCTTGAACTCGGTTTAGTAAAGCTAGTCTTCAAAATAACCTGTACAACTGAAAGCTATTATTGAACCGAGTTCATCCTTGAGCCTAGCTCAGTAGAACCATGGCTTAAACCGCTACTGTACAACCGGGCCTAAATATTCGTTTCAGTGGAATTTCTGGAGAAAAGTCGCAGAGGTTACTCGATTTTATACAGTTTACGATCAAACAAAACAAATGCTGAATACGGCGCATTGCTCGAGCCGTGACAGTTTTACAGACGAATGACAATGCAAATGATTTGAGACGGCAATTTCGGGCATGCATTTCGAAAGTTAATGTCCTTTGGAATACGTTAGAAGATCTAAATTCGTATTCTAAAAATACGAGATGGATCCAATGAAGAAAATTGTTAGTTCACGCGTGATATTTCATTTATGTGGTGAATAACAAGGTCGGCGTCTGCTTCGGGATATTTTGAGCTACAGTTCCATCGGAGGAATATTGAGGAACATTTTGTTGCTGAATGTTTCTCCTTGTTGCCACAAGTAAAAACTTATGGCAACATGCGTAAAATTCTTATTTCCACTGAAGCGACTAAAATTGTCAATAGTTACATATTGTTTAATAGAAACAATCAACATTTGTACGCCGAAACATAAAGATATTTCAAGGAACATTTTGGAACATTTTGGAAAATTTACGGATACACGCAACAGCAACAAAAATGTTCCTCCAGTGGAATAGTAGCTCGAAGGGTGACAAGTAGAAACAGTCAGCTTTTGTTGCCGAAACATAAAGAAATTTTAAGGAACATTTAGGAACATTTTTGGAAACACGCAACAGCAAAAAAAATGTTCCACAATGTCGCTTAATGTTCCTCCTGTGGAACTGTAGCTTATGACTATTTCAAACATAAGGAATGTTTAAGATTTTTTTAGGGTGTCTTTAAATTATCGCCATCAGATATATCTTTCAAAATATAGATTTTTTTATATTATCTATGATTCAGAAATTCATTTCAATATTCAATATTCTCCTATGCTTTTCTAACTTGGTGTTATAAAATATAACGCCTTTGCAAACTACTATACAATATAAACTAAGTTACGGTGATTTTTCAAGAACAAAATAATATTGATCAATATAGGAGATATCAGTAGATTAAAAGCTCGTAGAATTTTCAGTATTCCCGTTTGAATCGATAAAAGATTAAGAAACTGATGTAAATTGAAAACGACATAAAGGTAGCATGTTCAAATTAAGAGCTTATCGAATCCGCTTAACTGCGATAATTAACTGATTTGAATAAGGACGCAGATTACAGTGAAAGCCCTTGTACGCATATTTACTACAATATCGCTGGTAAGAATATACAGGGTGGTCCAAAGAGTTGTTAATATTTGGCAGCGCTGTAGAAAATTTGGTAGGAGGGGTATTATGGTGCGGTCGGACTCAAACGATAGTTTGGCTCAGGGAAATTTAGTCACCAAGCAGCGATACACGGGAGAGGAGCGCTCGTTTTGTGTACGCGAGTATTACCGCAACAACAATTCTGCCATTATTGCTCGACGTAGATTTCGACAACTAATCAATTTGCACGATGATCAGCAATGTCCAAGCCTTCCGTTGATTACGAAATGGCTTCGCAAGTTTGAAGAAACTGGTTCAACGTTAAATTAACGCGTCGCTGGTCGCCCAACGTCAGTGAGAACCATTGAAAAAGTGAGGGTGTCTGTACGCCGACAACCGAACTTATCTGTCTGGAGATCATCGGTGCTTCGCATCCTTCACAAAGATTTACACATGCACCCCTACAAGATTCAGTTACCTAGTGCAAGAATTGAAGCCGAGGGACCCTGCTGATAGACTTTTATTCGCTAACGAAATAATGAATAGATTTCCAGAAGTGGACATCTTATTCACCGATGAAGCTAATTTCCACCTAAATGGCCATGTCAGTACTCAAAATTGTCGATACTGGTGTGCGGAAAATCCTTAAAAAAACATCACAGTTTGGGTTGCAATGTCGGGATCCGGAATAATCGGTTTTTGAAGACCACCAAGGCCGCTCAGTAACGGTGAATTCGCAGCATTATGTCGACATGCTTCAAACCTTTCTTACTCCCGCTCATCAAGAATTTGAAGGATACACTCGTGACACTTGGTTCCAACAGGACGGAACCACCTGTCACACTTCGAATCTCTCTTTGCCCGTCGTTCGAGGGCTTTTTCCAGCAAAATTGATTTCTCGAAGAGGAGACATTCAGTGCCCCCCCCCGAAGCTCAGACCTGACGCCGTGTGATTTTTTTTAAAGGGGATATCTTAAAAGTCAAGTGTACCGAAACCAACCCGCCACCCTGGAAGATCTAAAGAACAATATTCGACAAGAAATCGAAGCCATAACTGCAGACACTTATCTGCGTTATGGAAAATTTTAGAGGTCGGCTTCAGGACTGCCAAGACAGAATGGGGCACATTTAGACAACGTAATTTTTAAAACATAAATTTCCAAGAAGTTTGGTAAGTTTTAAAAATAAATTTGTCACAATCAATCAGCTAATTTTTTTTTCATTTGATTTCAAAAATGTAACAACTCTTTGGACCACCTTGTATAATAACGAATTGACGTTAATGAGAGGTGTTAGCAGTTTACGAGTATACCTCCTAGTGTTAATTGGTTTTGATAATCTCACTTTGTAATACACTATTATTTTACTTTTCTTTACCTTAATTATCCTTGAAATTTAAATAAAATGTCTGAATATGCTTTAGTTGATGAGTATGTCTCAGTTTTTGAACGAGCGAACCTCTTCCAAAATGAGCTGAAGGGTTAAAGACTTGTACGTGGATTGAGTTGGTATAAAGTGAGGGTTCTTTGGTGATATAAATTTTTTCTCTAACTGTCTCCTTTCCAGTGTAGATATTTTTTATATTTTCGTAGTTTTGCGCAGCTCCACAGCTCCTCGAGATTGAGTTAAAAGTTTGAAATTTCGTACGTGGATTGAATTGATGTCAGGGAAGTGGCTTGCTTAACCGCAGTCAATTTGATATGATAATAATAATAATAATAATAATAAGTTCTTTATTTCCAACAGGTATAAAACCCAATTACAGAAAATATTTAAATTATAGCTATATAGAAAAGAAATCAAACCACAGCGCCAGAGACAAAAAGAAAAAACTAATATGAACTAAATGAGACAATACAAAATTAATGCAAAAGTAATATCAACCAGTATCCCGAAAGCTGAAACTAAACCTAATACAAAAAATAAGCTTATTTATTATTTAAATCAGTAGCAAGAACAATAACAAGAGAAAAGAAAATTACATAGTAAAAAATATAATAATTAAATAATATAAGATGTAACGGAAACACTACTTAGCTTAACTTAATTCAATTCAATTCAATTCAATCAGATTCAAATTCAACTTAAGTACATAACTCCTAACAATAGCTGCAAGTGAATCAAATTGAACGTCACATTCACTCGCAACTGAATTGAATGTATGCCCCATGTACCAAATGGGAGATTGCATTAACAAGTTCGTCCTTGGAGTCTCTAGGTGGAATAGTTCCATATTACGGGAAGCTTGCCTCGGAACACGAAATCTCAGAGCAGACAAGAGTGAAGGGCAGTCAATACTGTTGTGCAGTAATTTATATAAAAATTTGAGACATAATATTTCTCTCCTACCCTGCAATGAAACCACATTGAATCGACTCAACAATGCTTCATGACTAACTCCTCTCGGTGGATAAACTTTGTCCTCCCTCCAAACCAAGAACTTCAAGAACCTTCTCTGAACAGCCTCAAGATGGTATTGATGACAAAAATAAATAGGATGCCAAATCATGCTACCATATTCCAACTTGCTACGTATAAATATGGAGATTTACAAATAGAAAAGGTCAATATTTGTTGCGGAAACATAAAGAAATTTTAAGGAACATTTTCGGAACCACGCAACAGCAACAAAAATATTCCACAACTCACTGTTCCTCCGGTGGAACTGTAGCTTTAGATCCATGCGAAGTGAGTGTTCGAGCCGGAGTGTAGATAATTATTCATTTATATCGATCCACTGCACAATACGAGATACATAAACAATAATTAAATGGACATCATCAATGAATTTATTAGGTTGAGTTTCAACGTTTATTTGTTTGATCTTGATAAATTGCTAGAAGAGCATGTCACTTTATGTATTAGGATGATAAATATGACGTTGTTTCGATTAAACAGGAATTATTAGAGTAGGTACGATCAAGCAAAAAATGGTCATTTACGCAGATGATATAATTAGAATGGTGGAACAACGTGGGCTTACGATTTCTATTGAAACAGCAAATTCAGCTGTGGAAGAGTTTTCTAGATGGTGAAAAACAGTGGTTTAATGATCAATATCAATAGAACAGTTTTCATGTTCTTCTATTAGAAAAGTTAGGCATATGATTTCTGTTCCCTAATGAAAATTTGGTCCTAAAGCTACAGTTCCACTGGAGGAACATTTATGTTGCTGTTGCGTGTTTACGAAAATGTTCTTAAATGTTCCTTAAAATTTCTTCATGTGTCGGCAACAAATTTTGACTGTTTCTACTTATCACCCTTCAAGCTACGATTCCACCGGAGGAATTTTTTTGTTGCTGTTCCGTGTTTCCGTAAATATTCCAAAATGTTCCTTAAATTGCTCTATTTTTCGGCAACAATTGTTGACTGTTCCTACTTGTCGCCGGTTTCTATTTTGAGCGGTAAACTTTAAAAAAAATAAGAAACATTTGTGAAAAAATCCGTGTTGCTATCGCAGTGAGAACGTCGAGAGCGCAACTAGTAAACATTCTTGTCCGAAAACGAATAAATATATAGCTACGTTTCCACAGGAGTAAAACATTGAGGAACATTTTGTTGCTGTTGCTTGTTTCCGTAAATGTTCCAAAATATTCCAAAATGTTCCTTAAAATTTCTTTATGTTTCGGCAACAAATGTTGATTGTTTCTACTAAATAATATGTAACTATTGACAGTTTTAGTTGCTTCAGTGGAAACAAGAAGTTTACATATGTTGCCAGTGTTCCTCCGGTGGAACTGTAGCTTTAACCCTCTCGCTCACCTTGTCCTCAGTTGAGGACAACCTACTTTGGATTTTTTCCTATGAAGTACCGCTTGCTCTTACTTCTCTGTCATATTGTCCTCAGTTGTGGACATCATATTCTTCCAAATGAATATACAGGGTCCTGCAACAGTAGCGCGGTGTTCCATATCTCTATTTTGGAAACAGATAGAAATCTATATTTCTATGATATTACCTTATTGCTCGAGCTCGACAAAATAAAAATATTGTCGGTCACACAGGGTGTTCAATTTCTCCTGGGCGGATATCAACTATGTTTTTTCAAATGGCAACCTATATTTTTTGTCGCCCTTTCGGTTTCTACATAGAAAATAAAAGATAATTTGTATAGATCTTCATTTCGAAAATATTTACGGTTTTCGAGATTTTTTGCATTTTTGATTTTTTTTTCAATTTTGGTCACTCAGGATATTTGAAATTATAAAGTTGTGCCAAATCCAATCGAAATTTATTTTTGGTCAGATATTCTACATTGGTAACTCTCTCAAACGATATATCTGAAATCAACCTGCGATATACAGGGTATGAAAAATCGCTTGCCACATATTGTAAACAAAAATGTACAGAATCTTCCTTATTTCAAATGGAACACCCTGTATATTATAGATTCAGAAGAAGCGTTAAGAAAAGCTCTACAAATGTCATGAAGTATTCCCTATGGTTAAGTTTACTAGTTTTCCTTAAAACAGCGAAAAATGGCAAATATTCAAATTTCTTCGCTATAATCTCAATGAACGACTTTTTTGATAAATAACCTGTTGGTAGATGAACAAGTTGTGAATTACACCACAAAATATACCTGGTATATTCAAAATTTCAATTATCCCAAAATTTTGAGCCACATTCTCTCGATTTAAAACACCCTTTCAGTGAATAAAATATTTATTGGAAATCGGGTAGTCTGGCAAATGACAGATCAAAATATTTGCCTTCAAATAAGTATTGAAATCTTTAGTGATTCGTTAAGTTGAACTTTCGATATAATTTAACAATATTGTGATGAAATCATATCGAAAGTTCTACTTAACGAATCACTAAAGATTTCAATACTTATTTGAAGGAAAATATTTTGATCTGTCATTTGCCAGACTACCCGATTTCCAATAAATATTTTATTCGCTGAAAGGTTGATTTAGATCGAAAGAATGGCTCAAATTTTGGGATTATTGAAATTAATTTAAATATACCAGGTATATTTTGTGGTGTAATTCACAACTTGTTTATCTACCAACAGGTTATTTATCAAAAAATTCGTTCATTGAGATTATAGCGAAGAAATTTGAATTTTTGCCATTTTTCGCTGTTTCAAGGAAAACTAGTAAACTTAACCATAGGGAATACTTCATGACATTTGTAGAGCTTTTCTTAACGCTTCTTCTGAATCTATAATATACAGGGTGTTCCATTTGAAATAAGAAAGATTCTGTACATTTTTGTTTACAATATGTGGCAAGCGATTTTTCATACCCTGTATATCGCAGGTTGATTTCAGATATATCGTTTGAGAGAGTTACCACTGTAGAATATCTGACCAAAAATAAATTTCGATTGGATTTGGCACAACTTTATAATTTCAAATATCCTGAGTGACCAAAATTGAAAAAAAAATCAAAAATGCAAAAAATCTCGAAAACCGTAAATATTTTCGAAATGAAGATCTATACAAATTATCTTTTATTTTCTATGTAGAAACCGAAAAGGCGACAAAAAATATAGGTTGCCATTTGAAAAAACATAGTTGATATCCGCCCAGGAGAAATTGAACACCCTGTGTGACCGACAATATTTTTATTTTGTCGAGCTCGAGCAATAAGGTAATATTATAGAAATGTAGATTTCTATCCGTTTCCCAAATAGAGATATGGAACACCGCGCCACTGTTGCAGGACCCTGTATATGCAGCCATCTACAAGCTGATGAAAAAAATATTCATGCATTTGAAATATATGTTTCCGTAGGGTAGCTATGACAGCAGTGTAGCGCTCTACTGTTTATTTTTTTGTTGGCTATATTCGTTAGACCATGTGTTTGAAACCTGTTTGTTTACGTTCAAAATAAGTGTGGACTTGTTCCAAAGCAATTGCGGTAGGTGATTTTTGTGCATATTGTAATCAGCGATTTTGAAAGTGTGGCGTACTAGTTTGAGGACATTGTGAAATAGAGGTAAAGGCAACATCTGGTGAATAAAACAGCACTTTTATTTTAATTCTGCAAAAGTTAAATTTTATACACTTCAGTACTTCGAAAATGGACGCAAAAATAATATGAATATATTTAATAAAATAAACAATGAAACATATTGATATTTTACCATTTTTAAAATATTTCTGAATTTTTTTTTCCCTCCATCAGCTCATGCTGTCCTCAATTGCGGACATATCATAGTGCCCAAACGGAGCATTTTCAAAATCTGAATTTAACATCAAAAATTTTCTAAAAATCATAACTTGCATTACAGTAAATTTCAGATTTTTCGCTCCAATAGTTTCAATTCGTGACCGAGAGGGTTAAAGCAGGTGAATCTGTTCAAATACCTAAGTCCCGACTATATGTCGAAAACTAACTTGGGAGGCAGACATAGAAAATCTTATTTTAAAGGTGAGCAGTATATGTTATGTTACGAAACAATAACGTGAAACATCAGTCAGAAAACATAGTACTACAACTACTATGGATATGTATAATCCAGTCTACCTTATGGACTACCTTTTTGGAGAAACTACCCTCATATTCAAAAGTGTTTAAAGTCCAAAAAAAAAAGATATAAGTTGCCAAGCAGGACTAAATTATAAAGAATCAGAAGAGTACATTCACACAGTTAGCAACTCTAACCAGCCTGTATATTCATATTATAAGCATGAATATGAAAAAATTGGAGTACCCCACATCAAAAATAATGATTCGCAATCATAATACAAGAAGAGGTTATGAACTACTACTACTCCACTCCTGCAATCATGCCGTGAAACTATTCTGGAACAAATTTAACTTCAGAAGATTTTAATTAACCCTACATAATCATCTTATATAAAATGCATTTTACACTGTTCAGGAATTGTTACGTTCTAAATGACTTTTTGTTTTCTTCAATACTGAACTTTTTTGGCGTCATTCTAAACTGTCTTTGTCCTTGTATAGATCTTTGCTGTTTTTGACTAGTCTGATGAAGTTTTATAAGTGTATTTGTACAACTGTAGAATTTTCAATGATAAATAAATTTCTATTTCTATAAGTGAGAATATTTTTGTGGATTATAAATAATAAAATTTGCAAATCAGTTCACGATAAATTCAAAGTTGTTAATGCTGGTGAATGAAATAATTTTAATAGGGATTATTTTTAATTATTGAATTTAACTTTCATCAGTCACATAATCCATGTGAAAGATTGACTTTGGTTGACAATTATATTTAGCATACTCAGTAAGAACTTGGCCAGTTTATATACACTGCACCAAGAATTTCGTACAAAAAGAGAATAGCGTCCCACTTCTTGAAAACAGAATAAAACAGCAAAGATATATAGAACTGAATTATTTTTGAAGAAAAAGACAGAGTTTTTATTTCGTTTATTTATCTTCTTGCGTTTTTGATTCATAGATAAATAAATACAAACATTAAGATCTCCTATTGAATAGCGAAATTGATCGTTATACAAGCCCCTTCTGAATATTTCAGAATTACCGAACTACCTGAGTAGTAGTTTAGAATGGGTTTTTCCTATTCTACTAATTATTTGTAACCATCCTTCTATCGGAAATAGGCAAATTCCCTCCCATTAAAAAAACGGTTAAATTTGGTCCCAAATTTTGTTTTTCAGTGAAACTGCATAGGTAAATTCGGTCCCGGAAAAATATTTTAAGAGGGGTCTAGTGAAATAAAACTGTAGTATTGGATAATATTTGTTTTATTCAATAAAATATACCTATAAAAATTTAACATATACACAACTATATATTTGCTTAAGACTTTACGCTTGAACGGCACAGTGAAAAGAGACACATTTAATAAAATGCAAATAACTTATTTCGTTTTTCGTATATCATTTTTGTAATATATTTTTCACGGTTTTCAACTTTACTATTGGTGATTTTTGCATTCAAATGTACACTTTGTAACTTTACATAGGATTCGATTTGAAACTCTTTAAGTTTATTAATAAAAACAAGAATGTTTGGATGAAGATGAGGAATTGTTAAAGTGTCTATGAAAAGATTCGCATGTATTCGTAGTGCATGTAAGTTCTGCTGAGTTTTTAGCCCAAAGTGAAGGAGGGAATAGTGACTCCTCAGATATGTAATTATGTATCAGATAATCGGAGTACATTTGAATTTTTTCATCGTCTGGTTCTATTGAGAGCAGATCGAATAGGAAACAATCACTGATTTCTACAGAGTTTAAGAAAGTAAGGCAAAACTCATTTTCAGCCATCGCCCGGCATCGGAAGCTTCATCTTTGTAGGCAGATATTAAACCAATCAGCTGATTTTTTTTATACCATGAGAAGAATACGCAACTGAATGGTAAATATTTAATGTCATTTCAGGTACTTATATTGTTCTAATCACTACCATTTTCGGGAGACCATACTTCCTAGTAACTTCTTTCTACGAAAGAGATTAAGCACCTCAGTATCGTGAAACTCTAGTTGAGAGGGGAATGTACCTACCGATAAATGGGTATAAAATTTATAATTTAATCTGCTACCTGCTGGGACCGAATATACCATCACCCCTTCTATTACCCTTTCTACATAAGCTGTCATCTTTTTATTTCCTGTATTCGATATAACGCAGAAACATATTTAGTTTGCATTTAGAAACTCAAGAAGGTTAAGTTTCACCAAAACGTGAGCATGCGTTATTTTATTTAATAAATGTGTTAATTGTTTTTATAAACCATTGTTTTAATATGATCATTAATTGACATTATGTATCGGCCCAATCAATCATGTATATATATATATATATATATATATATATATATATATATATATATATATATATATATATATATATATATATATATATATATATATATATATATATATATATCTATATATATATCTATATATATTATATATATATATATATATATATATATATATACATATATATATATATATATATATATATATATATATATAGTCTAGTCAACAAGTTCAAAAACGTGTTAATTCTTGGTAAAGCTCCTAAAAATATGAGTGATAGCTCATTCGATTCGGAATGACGTCTAGAAAAATGTATCTCGAGGATTTATTAGCACATAAACAATTGCAATTGTTATTAACAAATTAAGATGAACAAAATATGGCATTGTGTTTTTCGTTAATAACTCATAAACTATCGATATCTAAGAAATTTTGAAAAAAGATCCTCAAAGATGAGGAAATTGTCAATAAAAAAGTCCGGACTCCCGGAACTGTACCTACCGATAAATGGGTATAAAATTTATAATTTAATCTGCTACCTGCTGGGACCGAATATACCATCACCCCTTCTATTACCCTTTCTACATAAGCTGTCATCTTTTTATTTCCTGTATTCGATATAACGCAGAAACATATTTAGTTTGCATTTAGAAACTGAAGAAGGTTAAGTTTCACCAAAACGTGAGTCATGCGTTATTTTATTTAATAAATGTGTGAATTGTTTTCATCAACCATTGTTTTAATATGATCATTAATTGACATTATGTATCGGCCCAATCAATCATGTATATATATATATATATATATATATATATATATATATATATATATATATATATATATATATATATATATATATTATATATATATATATATATATATATATATATATATATATATATATATATATATATATATATATATATATATATATATATATATATATATAGTCTAGTCAACAAGTTCAAAAACGTGTTAATTCTTGGTAAAGCTCCTAAAAATATGAGTGATTCGATTCGGAATGACGTCTAGAGAAATGTATCTCGAGGATTTATTAGCACATAAACAATTGCAATTGTTATTAACAAATTAAGATGAACAAAATATGGCATTGTGTTTTTCGTTAATAACTCATAAACTATCGATATCTAAGAAATTTTGAAAAAAGATCCTCAAAGATGAGGAAATTGTCAATAAAAAAGTCCGGACTCCCGGAACTGTAACTATATTATTTATAATTTTAATTCAATGCCGAAAATAGGGCTCCGCACGACCGTTGAGCTAATGACGCTTTGCCGCTAAACAATTTTTTTTCCAATCTCCCTTTTCATGAATAACGACATAAAAGTTTGAATGATTGACCTAAAATTTTTTGGCTCCTTGAAGCCTTTGCTATGTATATACTTAACAAGATCAGGCCATAAAATTTTCTTAAAGTTTATTATTTTGTTTATAATGATTTTTTTAAGTTCACAAAAAATGAAAATTTCTGGAAATGTTGTTAAACAAATTTTATTCAACAAATAATATATTATTGCCGTTTCTGTATCCAACAATAGGATCGAATGACTTACAAAAAAATTTTTTTCAATAATTTTTTAAGATATTGTTTATAAACAAATAGACAATTTTAATATTTTTTGAAAATTTTTTTTTACCATTTTATTGAGTTGGCTGAATAATGATTAAAAAAAATAAAAAATTTCCATAAAATTTTTTTTTATTGTTTTTAACTAATTTTTCTATATTTCGATTGTTTGAATAATTATCGAAGAACTATTTTCTCTTTAAAAATCTAAGTTGGTATTTATTCATAGGTTGACAAAGAAAATAAATTTTTTTATTAATAATTTCATTGTTTATCAAATTAACAATTTGTTATAAACAAATTCTATAAACCGTTATATTTTTTTTCTTAAGCTAAAAAAAATTACAAAAACAGCCATGTATATGAAAGTACTAAAAAATATTTTTTCTTTTTTCTAAAATACTTTTAAATATTGCACGGCTTCGAAGTTGCAATTCGATTTGTCAAGTAACAAATTGATATAATTTATTAACTATTAGAGATACGATAATAGACATTCATTTGGTTTTTATGAGAGATTAAGTGAACTTTCAAATCACTAAAAGACCAAGTTTATAACTATTGTTTATCAGCTACTATATCTATTTGTTTATAAAAATTTGAGAATTTCTTGTCTTTCTCGTATCTTTTATGACTTATAACTTGTTAAGTAATAAAAACAAAGCTATGAATCCTTAAACAATTTCTATATGAGATACGGATAGGATATGCAGTTTGATTGGTAGATATTTTATCATTGAACAAAATTGTTTAAGGATTCATAGCTTTGTTTTTATCACTTAACAAATTATAAGTCATAAAAGATACGAGAAAATTCTCAAATTTTTATAAACAAATAGATATAGTAGCTGATAAACAATAGTTATAAACTTGGTCTTTCAGTGATTTGAAAGTTTACTTAATCTCTCATAAAAACCAACTGAATGTCCATTATCTTATCTCTAATAGTTAATAAATTATATCAATTTGTTACTTGACAAATCGAATGACCGGTGCAACTTCGAAGTCGTGCAATATTTAAAAGTATTTTAAAAAATAGAAAAAATATTTTTTAATCCTTTCATATATATATGGCTGTTTTTCAAATTTTTTTTAGCTTAAGAAAAAAATATAACGGTTTATAGAATTTGTTTATAACAAATTGTTAATTTGATAAACAATAGAATTATTAATAAAAATATTTATTTTCTTTGTCAACCTATGAATAAATACCAACTAAGATTTTTAAAGAGAAAATAGTTCTTCGATAATTATTTAAACAATCGAAATATAAAAAAATTAGTTTTAAACAATAAAATAAAATTTCATGGAAATTTTTTAGTCATTATTTAGCCAACTCAATAAAATGGTAAAAAAAAATTTTCAAAAAATATCAAAATTGTCTATTTGTTTATAAACAATATCTTAACAAATTATTCAAAAAAAAAAATTTTTCGAGAGTCATTCGATCCTATTGTTGGATACAGAAATGGCAATAATATATTATTTGTTGAATAAAATTTTTTCAACATTATTTACAGAAATTTTCATTTTTTGTTAACTTAAAAAAATCATTATAAACAAAATAATAAACTTTAAAAAAATTTTATCGCCTGATCTTGTTAAGTATATACATAGCAAAGGCTCCAAGGAGCCAAAAATTTTTAGGTCAATCATTCAAACTTTTATGTCGTTATTCATGAAAAGGGAGATTTGAAAAAAAATTGTTAATAAACAATAGTATAACTTCTAGAAAAATTCACTCAAAAATTTTTTTCCAACTTGTATTTCTTCGTTCAAGTATCTGGATGATACCATAATTCATTCAAATTTTTGAATTAATATTTGTTACTATAACAAAATTATTTTATGTGTTGCACTCGCTTTAGCGGCGAAGCGTCATTAGCTCAACGGTCGCGCGGAGCCCTATTTTCGGCATTGAATTAAAATTATAAATAATAAAGGTACAGTTCCGGGAGTCCGGACTTTTTTATTGACAATTTCCTCATCTTTGAGGATCTTTTTTTTAAATTTCTTAGATATCGATAGTTTATGAGTTATTAACGAAAAACAAAATGCCATATTTTGTTCATCTTAATTTGTTAATAACAATTGCAATTGTTTATGTGCTAATAAATCCTCGAGATACATTTTTCTAGACGTCATTCCAAATCGAATGAGCTATCGCTCATATTTATAGGAGCTTTACCAAGAATTAACACGTTTTTGAACTTGTTGACTAGACTAATATATATATATATATATATATATATATATATATATATATATAAATATATATATATATATATATATATATATATATATATATATATATATATATATATATATATATATATATATATATATATATATATATATATATATCAGACATCAAAAGAATTTTTAAAATCGTGATCCAAGAGCTCTAGAATTGATATACAAAGCACTCCTGCACTGCTAACTCTGGATACAGTGAAATATTCTATTATTTATAGCGAAAATACGACTGAAAATTCGGAATATGTTCTAGAAATATATTGAAAGCGATATCCCGATAATGCGATTGAGTGGAATTTTCCACCGAGAGGACGCAATGTTCGAATGCAATGTGAAATTTAATTAACACAGTCATCAAAATTTGAATTATGAACTCATTTGTCCGCTAATGCAATAATTGAGCACGATGGAAATTACTGCTGGATCATATTTGAATACTAACAAATATCGATATTTTATCGGTACCTATTTTCCACGTATCGAGTCATAACGATTGTAACGTTGAAAACGCTGACAAATTTCAGCAGGAAGGTTGTTATTCGAAATATATGGTTCATGAAAAATAGAATTTCAACAGGAGGGTTGTTATTCAAAATATATGGTATCATGACATGAAAAATGAACCTAGCTATTGAGAAAATGATCAGATTTTCAGTTAATTTAAAATGTACAATATTATTAATCAAAAATATCAATTTATAATGTTTAAAATACAATCTGAAAGATTGTATTACCTAAATTAGGGCATTATTGAATTATTGATCACGCATTTCTCAATATAAATATATAATGTATATACTAACCTGAAAACTTTGCTCACAGCCATAATCGATTATCTGCTGCTCAATGAAAATATTTCAAGATGGCGATACTTCCAAATATACGGAAAATTCTTCGATATTTTGAATGAAAAGCTATATTTTATTGTTTCTGGATTTCTCATATTTCTTCTAGACTATTCAGATATGTTTGCACGTTCTTTATTTGATAATAAGCATTTTTGTCATCTCAAAATATTCGGAAATTATTTCAGTGTCAGTAGGAAAAATGATGAATCTTTTTTTGTTATGTTCATGATTGAATGCAAAAAAAGTTCATGTACTGATAACTGATTTTTTTCAAATTGAATTCGAACATTTTTTTTCGAGAGTATAATTCTGAAAGCATTTGCCCCTCAACTCCCTATAACTATTTTTAGTAGTTTTTAAGTTATCACTTACCTCCAAGTTGCAAAACTATTTTCCTATAGCTTGCCATGGAAATTACCAATATCATGATTTTGTCGGATATACTTCTTGCTATATTATGCCGTGTAGTTTGACAGACAGTTACAGAATAAAGATAATCAAATTAATTAAATCAAGATTTAATAAGTTTATATTGTGTTTATGGAGAATGTATCAAAACAAATGTAACTTCGTATAGCTTGGCAAAAATGAATGAATTATTGTCAAAGGAAGGTAAGTGCCAAATTTGAACAAACACACTTTTTGTGAAATTTGTGGTCTATGTGCCAGCGGTAATCCGTATCTTTAAGAGCTAAGTGCCAATTCCGTTCCTAGAAGTTCCGACACTTCCTCAAAGAACGCCCTAGTTGTATGAGCGGTGTGGTTGAAAGTCTATTGGAGCTAAGTGCCAGTCTGGTCAGTTGTCATATTGCTATTGTCAGTGTTATATTTTATATTTATATTTTTATAAATTTTTTATGTTATTGTCGATTGCATCAGTTCTCTTTCTTCCAGTTCCTGGAAATTTTTAATTGACATAATCTCCTGAATACATTTCATATTAGTATTAGCGTATAAATTTATGTTGCCTTGTATAATAGAGAAATTTTCGTGACACTTTGGATCTTATTACCCTGAACTTAGCTTCTTTCAGAAATTTATTATTCCTGGACTTATCTCTAATAGCATTTTACTACCACCCTTACTTCTCTTTCTGTCCCTTTCATTTTAATTTTTTTTGTAGGCGAACCATGTACTGCACAATAATACTGCTTATTGCAAATTATTTAGTATCAGTTAACTTATTGAAAATAATTTTTTTTCAGCAGTACAAACCACACTGTATCAAAATATAAAATTTTTTGTTAATATCTAGGAATATCGATTTTGGTTTTTACTTCTTTTTGACAAAAAATCATTCAGATCTAGCGACAAGATTATGAGTTGAGCATTTAGTGCAATAAAAAGCAACAAATAAAATAAGTTATATTTTATCATTGAAAAAGAAATAAATATGTCAGGAAGAACGTTTCATCCAATTTTATTCGCACTGCTGTACGAGTGCAATTTCGGTTTTGAATATATATTTTATACGACAACATCGGATTCAGTTCAGTTATTTTAAAATGGGCAACATCATGCATACACAAATTTTTAACCCTCTTTTATTTGCCGGATAAATCGAATTTTCCATCAGAAATGTCGCAATCCGATGTGACCGCCATCAATGTCGAACAACTAATTCAACATTGTGTAGTTGAAATCAACTGGATAAGATTCGTGCTAATTCCATCAACCGTAAATGGGTTCGGTCGTTTTAAACTTGAAAGGGTCGCCATTTGATACGTGGCGGTATTTTAATGGGCATTCTAAGAACCATGGGGACCTCCGATCATTAAAATGAAATACACATCAGAAGTAAACATTTCGACGATTGCGATTAATATACAGACTGGTTTTCAATTTACCTTTGGCGATTACCTAAACATGATGAACAAAAACAAAACTTGAATTTACTACGTTCATTATCACAAAAATACTTTGAAAAATATTACACTGCGGTTGCAATTTCGGTCACTAGACCATCATCGGGCAGATTGAGTTAAGAACTGAATATATAATTATAGATTTGCGCTCACTGGTGGGAAAAAATTATTGTAGGTACCTAAATAGACAAGAGGAACACATTTCAAGAAGGGCTAATAGATGTGGATTTCCCAAATTGGTATAATGAAATGTTCTTAAAAAAATCATTATTGTTTGAATACACTAAATATAGGAGAATATATCAAGTCAATCTGGTCGTTCAGCAAGATATTATTTGCTGAATTATTTATTATGATTGAGTTTAAAAATTTCTAATGATTCTAAGTAAGTATGCTTGGTATCTTCCGGTAACTTGTGCATAATTTGAAAGCTATCTATTTGTGGAAACGGGTGGTGGTTTTCACGGCAATGATTTGAAAACGTTGAATTTTGAAGTGATATTATCACTGCAAAATTTGAAAGTTCAGGAGTTTATGAGTTGATATATCCTGTATGTAAAGGAGTGTATATAGGTCAGACTGGTCGATCGTTCGAGAAAAGATTTAAATAACAACAACAAAACGGATTCAACGTTTTCAAATCATTGCCGTGAAAACCACCATCCGTTTCCACAAATAGATAACTTTCAAATTATGCACAAATTACCGAAAGGAACCAAACTTACTTACTTAGAATTATTAGAAATTTTTAAACTCAATCATAATGCAAAAGATATCTTGCTGAACGACCAGATTGACTTGATATATCCTCCTATATTTAGTGTATCCAAACAATAATGGTTTTTCTAAGAACATTTCATTGTACCAATTTGGGAAATCCACATCTATTAGCCCTTCTCGAAATGTGTTCGTCTTGTCTCTTTAGGTACCTAATTTAGGTACAATAATTCTTTCCCACCCGTAAGCGCAAATCTATAATTAGGTATTCAGTTCCTAACTCAATCTGCCCGATGATGGTCTAGTGACCGAAATTGCAATCACAGTGTAATAGTTTTCAAAGTGTTTTTGTAATAATAAACATAGTAAATTCAAGTTTTGTTTTTGTTCATTATGTTAAATTATCACGTAGTAACGACGGATTCCATCAACTATTACTTAAACAAATTATCTAGTGTGGAAGTTATTACCTAACAATAAAACTGACAGCAATTTTTTCATATTATAATATCAATATTGCTTACCTCACTAATAACTATTTAGCCCAATGTATTTATAAAAAATAATTAATCAAAAACGAATAAATTCTTGATAGCCAGTGTAATAAAATGTTTGTTGGTTGAACACATAGAAAATTTGGAAAAATATTGGAGGAACGTAAGCGTTGTTTTGAAAACGATAATAGAGATTTTCATTATTTCTATCATTCACTGAGTACGGGTCTAGATCGCATCACGACAGAAATACATCAAAGTAAAATGAATGCGCTTTCATACAAACAAAACGAAGTACGCATACAGTGCTGCCGCACTTCCGTAACTTTACTGAGGTAGCAGAGTTTTCAAATATTTAGGTTCTTGAGCTCATGGAAAAGAAAAAATCGTATAGAACAGGCGAAAAAAAGTTTGCTCATTATGTATGTAGCAGGTGAACTGATAAAATAAATACACACGAATGGTAACTAACTTAATATATTGTGGGAACTATAAGTCAATATTGAGTTTATCTGGAAATTAAATAAACATAAACAAATAAGTAAAATTTTGTTATGACAAGAAAAATATCATATAAAATAGTAGGTGGAAATAATTTCCTGATAAATAGATGGAAACACAGTGATAATTCATTCTTGGTTCAGAATTCTCCTTAAGTTTAATTTAACGCCAAATATTGAGTTATAGTTTCCATAACGGCAACCTTCACAACTACCAAGTCAATATTTGGCGTTTAATTAAAATAATTATTATATGAAGATTTAATCAAACAAGAAGAATTCTGAACCAAGAATGAAGAATGCTTTGAATTGTAATAGTGAATAAATGCAAGTAGTGTTAACCAACAAACTTGAATATGTGTTCAAAGAGATGGGGTATTACAATCTTTTCACATAGTTAATAAGCAATTGAAATCTAAAAGCTCTTCTCGAAGCATGAATTCTTAGTTCTGAACTTTCATTTAAGTATCAGTTATATTGGAAACTAAGGTCCAATATTTTGATATTGCAAGAGATAATTACAGGATGTAGTGTTGTAAAGTAAATAAATATAGTTATTTAATAAACTAGTTTATTAATGACAGCGATTAATGGTTGAGATATTTTAACGCGTGAGCGGAGCGAGCGCGTTAATAGTTCGAGACCATTAATCGCTACATTAATAAACGAGTTTATTACAAGATTTTTTCGTCGACCTCATCATGAATTGAGTATAAATTCTTGATTGAAATAAATTTTTATTTTGCATGACAGATACACTTGACACAATATAAATTTCTATGTTCATTTCGATATATTTATATTTATGCTCCCGTTGGAACAATTTGAGAAATTCATAGATGGAATATTAGACATGTGACATTCTGAATAGTTAACATTACCTACAATATCCGATAAGGAATATGTGGAACTGGTGGAAGCTGAAGTGTTATTTACTTTCGAACGATTATTGCATAAAATTTTTTCCGCAGTTTCTACTTTATTTTGTATAGACTTAAATTTTTCGATTTGAATTATGAATTACTTTTCTCTGTGGAATAACAGTACAGATACAAAATAATTCAACTATTCCGTGCTGAATACTTCTGTGTTTGGTTGCCCATGACACTCATACATTAAAATAGGAGAAATTGTACATTAAAATGGGTCATTAATGATCAATTTCGTGTACGTTAAAGTAAGCTTTTATTTAGAGCTCGACGGAAAAAGTAGTTTAAAACACTGAAACTGTTCGTGCTATGCACTTTTACAGAATTATTAAATTATGAGATTCAATAATATAACCTTACTTATCCTAAATCAACCTTCTTTATAATATTCTCATTACAACTTGGCAACACTGTCGTAGATGCTGTGGTGTCGTGTAGGGATATAGTCGAGCTCCTCATTTACTATATGAGAATCATACATTCAATACAGATCTTCTTATTTTGCATAGAAAGTTTATAGGATCGAAACTGTACTTCTTTGAGAAAACCTGAATATTAACAGGAATAAGAATTTTGATAACAATTTACTGAACGAGTAGACTTAAATAGTTCTATCCATGCTGAATATAATATATTCAATATCTGATTTAGTTTTGTCGAAGGATCACCTACCAATCACCTCAATATTTAATTTCTTCTTCTACTCGTTTATATATTAAAATTTATGTAAATTGAGATGTCAAGATTTATGTATTCAGTTCTATCTGATGAAGCCTCTGTATGCTGAAACACCTTATCAAAAATTCAATTATAGTTCGAGTAAAAATTGAACATGCTTTTCTAATAATATCAATTTTATCAGGGTTTGGGACGTTTGTTCCTACAACAGCATATCAGGGATTGATACTGTAATTGATGCCAAAATATGTCTTCATGGTGATTTTATGGCAGTGTTATAACAAAATTCGCACGTAAAAATATTAGTTTTTAAATAGTTAGTTGAAAATAATGACGAGTAGAATGAGTCTGAGTATTATCATTATACATCATATAACAAAGAATCAGTATTCATAATAATCCTACAAAATATCTCAATCATGACTATGTAATTATTTTGCTTATGAAACTTCTGATTTCTATAACAAAGTGAAAAATAGTTTGATAGAATAATATTTTCTAAAACAAAATCTTTTTTTGATTGAATTGAATTCGCATTTACTTGGTGAAAGTTCATATTCATAACTTTATAAAGAAATAAAAAACTAACTTTTGAGGTTGAAATAAAATCTATTGAGTAAACGCGTTTCCTCATAACATTCACTTCATCTCGTACTAAATTATAGCATTACAAAACAATCTATTCATACGAAAAATTGAACATAACAGAGGGGTTCCTAGAGAAACTAAATAACAATAAGCAATACATTCAGAGTTATTGGTAGGTACATTGAACAGATTAAGGAGAGGAGAAGGGTTTACTTCAATCTGATCGTTAACTAGGCTTCCGCAATTTTTATATTTATTGATGCTTATTGTTATTTAGTTTCTCAAGGAACCCCTCTGTTATGTTCAATTTTTCGTATAAACAGATTGTTTTGTAATACCTTCATTTAGTACGAGATGAAGTGAAGGTTTCGACGAAACGTGTTGACTCAATAGACTTTATTCAACTTGTGAAATGTTAGTTCTTTATTACTTTCTTTAATTATACAAAAATGATTGATGAAGTAGTTGTATAACATCTAGAATTGCATATTCTTTTAATTCATTTATCTAACAGTTTATGTTTGCTGCTAGGCGAAAATGTTTGTATTTAAAAAGTAATTAATTTTGAAAATTAATACAACATTGAGTTATCATCAAACCATACAGAATATGTTTGTTCATAACAAAGAATCATCTCCAGTTGATCATATTACAAAAACGTGTTTATTAGTTTCATTTGCTGATTACCCTACGGTGTAATGTTCACGGTATATTTAGCTCTAAAAAATTCCAACGACTACTAAATTAATATGTCCGCAGAAGCGTGCAAACACAGAATATCTCAGTGTCGAGAATAAAATTTATAGGAAATAAGCAAAACAAAACAGATTGATGAAGCTTGTGAATGTAAATATAAATTAAATTTAACGAATGACATATTTGTTGACAAACTCACTGGGCTTTCTCCTATCAATTTACCACCAAATTAATGCAAAGAGCTCCATCTGTCATGTAATGTATTCAAGACAAATATTGGATCGGTTCCAGAACCTAGAGCGGGCACTTACTCTGGTAGTGACTTCGTCGAGACAAATCTCAAGAGGTGTTTCACGTATTGGCGTTGCCGCATGTGATTAGAATATTCAAATTTTTATTGTATAACCAGAATTATGTGGCATTAATGCGTTCACTACATGACGGCGTGGAGAATGAATATGTGGTGTAGAGAAAATTAATCTATTGACATATACTTCGTATAATTGAAGTTAATTGTTGGAAAAATTTATGAAGTATGCTTCATTAAGTTGTGGATGATAATTTAGAAAAAAATTACATTTTAAGTTTTATACTTTTCGAATAATATTCTTTTATCGAAGTATAATCTTGTACAGAATAAAGTTTAAACTTCAAAACAAAATATACTTGGCTTAAGTTTCACTATATTAAAATATTTGTACAAATATTTGTACGAATAAAAGAAACTTGAAGTCATTCTTGGTCAATGATGAAGAAAAATCTGACATCGGAGAAAACAGTGGTGTTTACAAAATATTTTGCGACGAATGTCCTGCTTTCTATATCAAACAAACAGGAAGGAATATAAACATTCGTGTTGAAGAACATAAAAAAACAATTTTACAAAATAAAAATAACACTGACTTCTCCGAATATTGTATAAAATCTTATCATTTCCTGGATTTCAACAAAACCCAATTGTTGCATTCAGGCAACTAAGGAAAGCGAATTGACCTTCTTGAAATTCTCGAAATAAGTTCGGCCCATAATATTAAATTACCCCTTGTAAACGAACAAACTGATTTTCAGGTATCACCTTTGCTTTTGTCTGTTTTATAAAATAAGATGTAATACTCTCCTGTACTCAGTCTTGATAATGAGTTCATAACTCGAAACATGTCGACTATTCTTTACTGCTAAATACAGTATCTAAATATTTTCATATAGTTAAACTCAAGCCAAGTGTGTTTTATTTTAAAATTTATTCTTTATGATGTTTCACGAAGTGATGTGCGAGAATTCAATCTCAGTTAATAATCTTGTACTATTGTTTTGAATAATAATTGCCTTATATATTAACTGTTATTAACTTTAAATTTTAATACAAGATCCAACTATTATAGTAGGTACCTGTTTTTCAAACGTAAATTATTCTGGAACGAAGTTAGTTATAGCACGTTACACTCAAGACGCTTGACGAATGAAAGATGAGCCTAAATCTCTGTCCGACACGCGACTAACTCGTGCGTATCAACTTTATTTGTTTATGCGCCATTGTTATTATATTATTAATAAACAATCCTGAAAGTGATTCAGTAGAAAGTGAGGATAGCGATGATGAAGTCAGTATTGAAGCAATAGAGTTTAAAGTTTGCAAGTAGGTAGATTCGTATGATATCTTGAATGGAATTGATTTTGGTACGAATTGGTTGGGGGGGGGGTTGATCGCCCGGGGGACGAAATAAATATTATTCACACGATGGAATGTGCAATTTTGGAGCAATAGGGTTGAACGTTGGTAATTTAAATAAATGGAAAACTGGTTTGATTTAAAAAAAAATCTTAATTGAATGAATAGATCTTTCAAACTGAATGCCTTATGAAAATCTGCTTGCAGCTTGCGCTGAGATAGTTTTTTTAGATATAAACTCGATGTAATTGTTAGAATTTCTTCTGGTTGAGTTTCAATTATTTAATAATTATTTCCATAATTAACAATCATCTAGCAAAATCTACAACAAGATATAGTTATGTCCTACTTTAGAAACCACAAACCAATAATTGCTAAGAATGAATTTACTACCCTTCTTCATTCATATATTTTTTTGCATTCAATTACTCTTAAACGTTTTTTCATTTAATTACTAACACACGTTGTTAGTATATTCAATTGTGTCTGATATTTAATATAACCGGCTATCTCAAGATACCTCTCTTTTTTGGTTACATAGTATATGGTATTATTCAACTAATTAATTCAGATCTTCACTGAGCGCAAAAATATAACATCACAATTGATTTTTTCTTACAACTATTATTCAAAATTTCTCACTGACTAAATCATTCATATGTATTGTAGGTGTTCATTGAACTGTTGACATTACGACAAATCCAAAAGTCAAAGGAAACGCAATAAATGCATAGTTTTGTTTTCAATGAGTTCCTCTTAGTTAACCATAAAATAAGCAGCAAATTTTATGATATACATATGTGTATCTTTAACTTTGATGTTTCAGCTTGGAAATAACTAAATTTATTTATACCTTCAAAACGCGACAAGATCTACAGCAATTGCACTTTCCATCTTACTGTTTTCTTATGATAGAACTAAACTCTAGAGACGGAACATTTTACGAGTCACTTCCTTCAATAGTTATATTTTTTTCACAGCTGTTAGACTACCTTCATTATTAAATGATCATTTTAATATTAAAGATGCAACTATGAACATTGCGATTATTTGTTCATGCAAAAATACCTATAGTATAGGAAATTTTAAAAAATGAATATGTGAAAAAAGATACAGCTTATTTTTTTATTTAATAAATATAATTCATAGAAAAATATATGTTTCGGAAGAATACAAAGAAAATACGGATGAAAAATCGAAGAGGATTAGTGCTATTTTTGAAAACAATTAGAGGTAGAGTTGCGAACTAAGAAAAAAATAAGAAATCACCACATAAAATTGTCGGCTGAATTTTGGATATGTTGTATATGATCACTTTGCTCATGCACCTTTCCGCCAACTCCTCGTCCCAACTTTGAATATGCCAGAACAAAAGAAAGTTTTGTTCTGCATCAGGAATTACTCCATATACCAAATTTTTGCTTATTTAGTTTTATGAGGGCCGTTGGAGATGCCAAAACGTACCGAAAAAAATATTCAGATATAGGTTTATATATATTTATATATATATATATATATATATATATATATATATATATATATATATATCTATATATATATATATATATATATATATATATATATATATATATATATATATAAATATATATATATATATATATATATATATATATATATATATATATATATATAAATATATATATATATATATATATATATATATAAATATATATATATATATATATATATATATATATATATATATATATATATATATATATATATATATATATATATATATATATATGTATGTATCAAACAATACCTAGAAAATCTTGGTTCAGGAGGTCTGAAACAAATTGCAATTCTTTTTCTCTAATCTGGACTTTAAGCATTCAGAACAAGAAAAAGTCTAGGAAATATAGAAAAATATATAAAATACAAGTCAAAAATATATGAACTCAGTAATTCGGGAATTTTCAAACTTAAATGTAGAAATTGAGATGAAATATATGTTGGTCAGACACATAGAAATTTCAAAAAATGGATTGCTGAACAAAGGCGAAGTTACATAAATCATAACGAAGATTCAATATAAGCTAGACATTTAATAAAAGAGAAACATGACTTCAGTCTGGATTTTGAAATTCTACTTCTTGGAACAAAAGGTTCAAAATTAAATCTTATGAAAACTTTAGAAATTAATAGGCATAAAAATTCCCGGAAGTTACTTAACAACCAATTGGATGGGAACAGCTCCCCCCTTATTAACATTTTCAATTAATAAAGGTAGTTTGTTCTTAGAATTCCAGAATGGATTTCCCAAATTTATAATTGCACTTTGCAAACCTTATCAGATATTTTTGTTTTAATTTAAAATTCGCACCTGATGAAACAGCTGTAGTGGCAGCGAAACGCGTTGTGCAAATGTTGTTGTTTTATTATATGTGTAAATCGTTAAACTTAGTTTCATTTCTCAAACATGTTAAAAATCGATTTTTATCGAGTAACGGCCTTTTATCAATATTAACAGAAAAATCATGCATCAATTCTAATAATTTTATTATTCGCTATCCTTCTTCATTGATTTATAGAATGTTTCTTCGAATGCTCATTATTTTTCAGAATATGGTACCTTCATCAGTTTTGTCTTGAGTTACTGATCGACTAAATGTAGATAAGAATTTATAAAAAAGAAACAGTTGACAGTAAATTACCAAATTCAAGATGATGTACAACTGATTAGTTTCAACGCTTCTCAACCGCTGAAAGCCTAGTGTAAAATCATCCATTGGCCATGTCACAAACCCACGCAACTCAACCCAAATGAGATGCCTCTTTACATTTTCTGGTAATTAAGATGCTTAAGTGTTATAAGACTTTCGAATCCCTTCCGTCTTAGACCAGAAGAGAAAGATTAATGTGCATGAATGCCGAGGAAAAGTTGTGGGCAGGGGATTTCTCTGACGGGATTTTGCTCTTTTGACGTTGACGAAATAGAAATCCTCTGATAGTTGACTTCCATACTGATTGGTTGAGCACTGGATAGTACGAAAACAAGTATGGAATTCACTAAGCAACGATTACGTATTATATGTCTTGTTCTCTTATTTTTTTCTTGGAAAATATTCACGTCTCTCAAAGGATAGTATTGTTATTTCAAAAATGTTCACTACTGCTCAACTGAGCTTGGACAAGGTTGAGCAATAATTCAAATTTAATTTTGTCATTCATTACTCGTATCATTACCCAAATAATTAATTAATGAAATGGTTATGGATTGAATTATTCAATTCAGTTATTTAGATGCTAAATAACTATTTGTTGTATAGAATATATGATAATCATCAAACGGCCCACAAAACATAGTTCAAATGATTTCAAATCAATGTGCAATATACTATTCAAAATATTTTTCATCTTGTTAGACGATACTTGGTGAAAATTCAACAAATAAAAAAACGCTTGAGCAGCATTGCTCCGTAACTAAAGCCTATTTTTCGCGCTATTATTAGCAGGTAGAGATGCGATTCGAACAGAAAAGTCTCAGCGAAGAGCAATGCGGTTGAGGAATAAAACTGGTGTGTGCGAGTCGGACTCGCGCACGTAGGGTTCAGTACCAATGACTATGCCCCCCTTAAATATTTATTTTATTTTAATTTTAAGTGCCTTACTGTTGCCATTATTGTTATCTAGCAAAAACGGGGAAAAATATCGCGTTTGTGTTATGGGAACTCCCTTAAATATTTACTTTATTCCTTTTTTAGTATTTGTTGTCATAGCGGCAACAAATATACATTATTTGTGAAAATTTCAACGGTCTAGCTATCGGAGTTCTTTGGATACAGCCTGGTGACAGACAGACAGACGGACGGCGAAGTCTTAGTAATAGGGTCCCGTTTATCCCCTTTCGGTGCGGAACCCTAAAAAAGTTGAAACCCATAAAGCAACGTGTATTTCAGAATACACTCAATAAACATAAAAAATTCAACTCTCTATCTCAATTTGCAGAAATCGTGGAGATCATCAAATTTGCAAAAAACCAAGAAATATTTACGTAAAAATGGTGCCGGGTGTGTTCTGACAGTTTAGTTCTGCCTCAAATACAACCGCAGATATAGAATTTTAGATCATTTGGTTTGATTGAAGCCGCTCCAGTTGCCAATATGTACCGGGAAAAATATATAAATGAAAACACAAATATCTACGTAAAAATGGCGTCCTCATGTCTTTTTTTTGATTTAAAAAGGGCCTTTGATGTAATAGATATTAACTTGATGCTTGAAGTTTTTTACAGATGCGGAATGCGCGGTGTATCCTACAGGTGGATAGAATCATTCATTACAGATAGAGAGCAGAAAACTAACTTAAAAAATGAATATTTATCAATTAATAACTCAGGCTATTTACCAGTGACCAGTGGCGTACCCCAGGGCAGCATCTTGGGCTCGCTTTCATTTATAATATTTTTTGATAGTGTCATGTATGAATTTCCATATCACTATGTGGGGGCGTTTGCGGATGATGCAAACGTTACATCTTATAGTGATCTTGATTTGTTGTCTAAAATGTCAACTAGTGCCGTGAATAGAATGATTAATTTTTGTCAAAATAATGGTCTCGTCTTAAATCAATCAAAAACCGAAATGATATTATTTTCACTTGCAGATCTAAATAAAAGCTTACTTGTTAAGATGCATAATAGTTCAATTAAACAGAATACAGTCACGAAATATCTGGGCATTATTCTTGACGAGCATCTTTTACATGGTCAAGTCAAGTTGATGCAGTTTTAAAAAAACTTTCCTTATCCACTTATGTATTATGGCAATTAAGAGAAAGAGTTGACGTTTCCCTATTACTGCTCTATTATTATGGCTACGTACAGTCATGCCTAACATATGGTATTATATGTTGGGGAAACTGCGCTAGGGCTAGCGAGGTCTTTAGAGCCCAAAAACGGGCAGTAAGAACAATTACATTCAAGCCGTATACATATTCGTGTAAACAATTGTTTCCAGAATTAGGAATACTAACATTTCCTTCATTATTTATTTTTACATCAATAATGCATGTTAAAAAGAATATAACCAATTATCCAATTTCCAGAAACACTAGTCAGTATGAGTTAAGAGCAAATTTAAACTTGGAGATTCCTAAACACAAGCTCTCAAAAGTAGCCAATAGCCCTTTAGTTTTACCGATTAAATTTTATAACAAATTACCAACAGCAATAAAAAAGATTCAGAAATACACCTCTTTTGAAACTATGCTGAAAGATAACTTTATTAGGAACACGTTTTACTCTGTTAACCAATTTATTAATTGCAACGTCTCTGACCTTTTACCAAAGTTAAGGAAGGGATAAAAAATATATATATGTACATATTTAATAATTTTTAATAATGTGTACTGTATGTGATAATTTTATGATTTTATTTTTTACTTTTTGTGAAGATAGGTACTTTGTATTACGCTATATATTTTGTACATTTTGACATTATCCTATACTTGTAAAAGTCCATGGAAATAAATGATTTGTATTGTATTGTATTGTCTAGAAGGTCTAAAACGGATAAAAAAAACTACTCCTGCACCTCTTTTGACTTTCGATACGCTACAATAGTCTATTATTTTCGAGTCAAAGATAACCATAAAATGCCTGAGCAGCAGATCTACATCACTGAGGTTGTATATTCCTCATTTTTGTTCTTTTCACATACATATTCTTAACCTCTTATTCAACGAGGGGATGTGGAAATAAAATAAGCCTTAAATCCCAAACAATTCAAATCTCCATATTAAATTGAATGTGGTTAAGCAAGCCACTTCCCTGACATCAATTCAATCCACGTACGAAATTTCAAACCTCTTACTCAATGTCAAGGAGCTGTGGAGCTGCGCAAAACTACGAAAATATAAAAAATATCTACACTGGAAAGGAGACAGTTAGAGAAAAAATTTATATCACCAAAGAACCCTCACTTTATACCAACTCAATCCACGTACAAGTCTTTAACCCTTCAGCTCATTTTGGAAGAGGTTCGCTCGTTCAAAAACTGAGACATACTCATCAACTAAAGCATATTCAGACATTTTATTTCAATTTCAAGGATAATTGAGGTAAAGAAAAGTAGAATAATAATGTATTACAGAGTGAAATTACCAAAACCAATTAACACTAGGAGGTATACTCGTAAACTGCTAACACCTCTCATTAACGTCAATTCGTTATTATATATTCTTACCAGCGATGTTGTAGTGAATATGCGTACAAGGGCTTTCACTGTAATCTGCGTCCTTATTCAAATCAGTTAATTATTGCAGTTAAGCGGATTCGATAAGCTCTTAATTTGAACATGCTACTACCTTTATGTCGTTTTCAATTAACATCAGTTTCTTAATCTTTTATCGATTTGAACGGGAATACTGAAAATTCTACGAGCTTTCAATCTACTCATTTCTCTTATATTGATCAATATTATTTTGATCTTGAAAAATCACCGTAACTTAGTTTATATTGTATAGTAGTTTGAAAAGGCGTTAACCAAGTTAAAAAAGCATAGGAGAGTACATATTGAATATTGAAATGAATTTCTGAATCATAGATTATTATGAAGAAATCTTTATTTTGAAAGATATATCTGATGGCGATAATTTAATGACACCCTAAAAAAATCTGAAACATTACTTATTTTTGAAATAGTCATAAGCAACAGTTCCACTGGAGGAACATACGGGAACATTTTTGTTGCTGTTGCGTGTTTCCGAAAATGTTCCTAAATGTTCCTTAAAATTTCTTTATGTTTCGGCATCAAAAGTTGACTGTTTCTACTTGTCAACCTTCGAACTACGATTCCACCAGAGGAACATTTTTGTTGCTGTTGCGTGTTTCCGTAAATGTTCCAAATTGTTCCTTAAAATTTCTTTAGTTTGTGGCAACAAATATTGAACCTACTTGTTGCCGGTTTCCATTTTGAGCGGTAAACTTTTAAAGAAAATAGGAAACATGTTTAAAAATTCCGTGTTGCTATCGTAGTAGAAACGTATTGAGAAAGCAACTAGTAAACATTCGTGTCGCAGAATTTCAGTGTGCAGTGAAGTACGAGAACGAATAAATATATAGCTTCGTTTCCACTGGAGGAACATTTTTTCTGCTTTTGCTTGTTTCCGTGAATGTTCCAAAATGTTCCTAAATATTCCTTAACATTTCTTTATGTTTCTGCAACAAATGTTGATTGTTTCTACTAAATAATATGCAACTATTCACAATTTTAGTTGCTTCAGTGGAAACAGGAAATTTACGTTTGTTGTCATAAGTTTCTACCCTTGGCAACAAAGAGAAACATTCAGCAACAAAATGTTTCTCAATGTTCCTTCGATGGAACTGTAGCTTTAGAATATTTTATTACAGCATTTCAAAGCACTATTCATGTGAACCACATATATAAATTTGATTTTAGGAAGCTGGGAACAGATGGAAAAACCTTAACATCGTAATAAATAAAACGTAAATTCAAACGTTAGGTGAACTGTTTAATCTTCAGATAACAATAGTAACCAGGGCCGTCGCGTGGTTTGTTGACGCCCAAGGCAAGACTTTCTTCGGCGCCCCCCCCACCGGCAAAACCTATATATATATATATATATATATATATATATATATATATATATATATATATATATATATATATATATATATATATATATATATATATATATACAAGATTTCATTTGGCGTGACTTTGTTGGTCCCTTTATCTAAAATCGAACCTACATTTGAAAGTTCATTAAACATTTCAATTTCTTTTATATCTGGTATCTTGTTCCTGTTGTCAGTTAAATGCCTTTCAAAATTCAAACAACATTTTTTTAGGTCTTCTTTACCTGGAAGTTGAGTAACATTATACAAAAATCCCCATACTTGTTGATGTTGTTTCAATGCAGTTGACCTCTTCCCATGCGAGTTTAATATATTATCTACTAATGGATAAAAAAAACTTCCCTTTTAAAGGTTTCTTCAGGCGGCGTGTTTATTTCCTCAGAAGACTCATACAACAAAAATGCGTTTTGTTTTAGGAATCCTTTTCTCAGGAAAAATGGGTTCAATGTCAATTTCAGCAGTAATTTCTTTAGCGGAGATTACCGCGTCCACGTATCCATCTCTAAATCTATTTAAAAACTCTAAACACGTATTGATCCTTTCAGAACATTCACTGAGGTCTACCTCTTTCCCTTGAATACTCTTACTGGCCAAATTAACTTCAAAAAGAATGTCATTCCATAAGATAAAAGTTACGATGAAATGAAAGTCCCTCATCTGATTTGTTAACGATTGAGCTTCAGATGATGTTTGGGGGACATCAATGTTGTCGCGTAACTCAACCAATGCATCTCTAACTTCAGCATATTGGTTTCTAACAGCCGGAACAGCACTTATACGAGTTTCCTAACGTGATTCACACACTTGCTTTAAAGTGAGGGCTTTCGTATGGTTGCTTTTTTTACACCAGCGCTTAGTTGAACTAGAGAATATGGTAAAGAAGCGTTAAATCTCAAATAAGAATGTAGACTCAACTGATGATTTTGCACCATCAGCAATTACAAGGTTCAGGCTATGGCACCCACAAGGAGTGGACACAGCCAAAGGGAAGTTGTCCAGTACACGGGTTTGAACTCCTTTATGTACTCCTGCCATGTTGGCGCCATTATCGTAGCATTGACCACGACAGCTTGTCATGTTCAAACCACACTCTTCAATTTCTTTGAACAGCAAGTCAGCGAGTACTTCTCTAGTTGTTTCTTTGGCAACTCGATAGGCTATGAAGCTTTCTTCTACGCTTATCTTCCCATCATCATCTTCAGTACGTAGCGTACCGTTAATGAAACTTGCTCCTTGTGACTTATATCTGCAGTACAATCAAGGATAACGGAAAAATATCTGGCTTCCTTTATTTTCTTCAAAAAACTTTGTTCTACTGAGTCACTAATATTAGCTAATTTTGTATGGACACACTTAATAAATGAAATTTCGTTTCCTTGTCAGTTATCCGTCTTAAGTGTTCCATTAGTACGTTATTAAATTTTCCTTATAATAAAGTTGAACAAGTCCAAGAAAGTTTCTACTATTTTTTTTGAAAACTTCGGAAGATGACCCACGAGAAGTCATATTGTGCTCTTCTAGATATAAGGTAATTTCCACTAATCTACGCATTACTTCTTCTGAACGCTGGGCCTCAGATTCATTTTGCTTCATGATGTTTTGGTTGATTGATGTGTCTCCTTTAATCATTTTTTCTGCTTCAATCCATGTGGTCATATTTTTGGAATGTTCTGGAGACAACTCCTGAGATATAAAACGGTCTCAAATGGGATTTTGATGAGGAATCAAACATTCTACAACAGAAACAGTATACAGAATCTGATTTTTCAGAGTAAATTAACCATCGCCTTGATATTTTTTCTCCATTTTCCAAAAACCGATACCGAAATTGATTTGAAAAATGCCTATTTTCGTGATTTATTGGGGTTATCATGGACTTCATTATTCATACAGCCCTTTCAAAATAAGCTCATCACGCTGAATGTGCATAATACGTACTGGCCAGTATAAATAGTCACTACAGTACATTTTTCATAGAGAGAATTAATGGGCACTCATCCATGCATACATTGTTTGATTCCGAGACCAATATAGTCGTCTAAGTGCTTATAAAATAGAACCATACAACTATA
>JARQZK010005084.1:127500-185000 GCA_030704885.1 Cynegetis impunctata | reverse complement strand
GAAGGAATTTTGATATTCTTAAGATGATTAACTAACTGAATAGAATTTTTAATGCTATACGCCGGATTGAATTGAATTAAGGTGGGTAATTTCTTATTCAAATACTGACACAATTTATACGCAGGAGCGTTAATATAAGATACTATTGGACGCATCGGGCAATCAATTTTATGTATTTTTGGTAAAGTATATAAAACCGGGGTGCGTGGGTTCATGGAAGTTAAGAAAAAAGTGTTAATATCTGAAAATAAGATTTTACTATTCTTGATGAATGATTTTATTTCGTTTTGGAATTTTTTAGTGGGATCCATTTTAAGTTTTGAGAATTTATCTGTATTAAATAGGATTTCAGATTTTTCAATGTAGGTATTTTTATCTGTGATAGTTACAGTATTTCCTTTGTCCGCTTTGCATATAACCAAATTATTATCCTGAATTTTTGATCTCAACTGTTTTATAGTTTTTAATTCTAAATTATTGTTATTTCTGCATTTATATTTATTTATGACTTCCGCGCATATAGTTTTTTCAAAATTCAAATTCTTAATTAAAGACGAATTTAAAGCTAATTCAGTGCTGACGGCTAAATGTTTAATATCATTTTTATTATTGAAATGTGGGCAATATTTCAAACCTTTATTCAATAATTCTATTTCATTGTTACTAAATTCGGTATTTGTGAAATTATGGACTCTACTATAAAACGATGCAATACTCTCCTGTTGTCAGTCTTGATAATGAGTTCATAGCTCGAAACATGTCGACTTTTTATTACTGCTAAGTACAGTATCTAAAGATTTTTTTTATTGTGAAACATAAGCCAAGTGTTTTTATTTTAAAGTTTATACTTTATTCTTTATGATGTTTCACCAAGTGATGTGCGAGAATTCAATCTCAGTTATATATATATATATATATATATATATATATATATATATATATATATATATATATATATATATATATATATACTCCTTGATACTCAAATATTCATACGTTCTATTTATATAAAAGTTCAAAGTAAGAGATGATAAGTTAGAATTTTCTTCAAACGTCTTCAATAGAAAATAGTTGATGGCACAGAAAAACTTATTCAGTATTGTATACAAATGTGACTATTCATCGACTTAAACATTCTGAAAGCATTTTGATCAATGTTGATACTTTGCAAACTTCAAACTCGAAGTATCAGATGAAATCTTTATACAATTATCAAAGATGGTTGAGGAGAACGATTCTACTTCGACATTGGAAGTTTGCTATATTCGGGCTGAATGTGAATGCTTCAAGTTTGCTTTCATTAAGTTTCATACAACACATTTGCAGAAACGCCGGCAGAGTTTCCGAAAGATCTGAAGTTTAGATATCTATGGAATAATCAAACCAGTTCATTTCATTTCCCATATTCATTCTGGAAACAAATGATTCGATTCAAATCAAGGAATACAATAACTTTCATTTATTTGAAATTTCATGATTTTTGTAATGACTTAGTGTACCTACTCAGAAAAAAGACAAAATTCAATTACCAAAACGAACCGGAGCGAAATTATAAAAGAAACAGGAGTTTTAATTAAATGAGGTCAATGGTAATCTTTCCTATCTATATTTTATGCCATATATTTGAACTTATAGCTGCAGTCTAGATAAAACCTTGTAACTGTTTCTAGCTGTGAACTTGTAGGGAATATAGAAATATCATTCTCCGGTAGAAAGATCAGAACATTCTATTACTAAGTTAAGTATACAACGAGGGGTTGACCCAACAACACCGAGAATATAAGGACCAGGGACTCTGACGTCAGAGCCTCGTGACGTAGGCATAGCGAGGTACATGCGAATTCATCTTTCACCGGTTAACCCTACTTAGGGATGTGACCTCGATTCGAAAAAATCGATTATTCAATAATCGATTTTTTTTTGTTTAGAGATAAATCGATTTAAAAGAAAAATAATCGATTTTTCTTTATACTTCGACTTTCTATACGAAAAATGCCTATTCGATGTATTAGTGGAAATATATCATGAATATTTAATTTTTATTTAATTAAAGTGAAAATTATTCAAGATCATAAGTATCAAAAAATAGCCAAATGGACCATTTTCAGATTTTATTAATTCAGATTCGAATTCTTCACAAACAAATTTTTAATACCTTTAATAATCTTATTACAGTAAAAAAAATTACTAAACAATAATAGTAAAAAATGTAACAATATTTTATCCTTATTTATTACAAAATACTTTCGCCAGCAACTCTTAGTAGGAGTTTTACTAGTAGAAGACATTTTTATGGTTAACGACAATTATTTTGACACTTCAAAGATGAAAATAAAAACCATAGATATATACCATATATAGACTACAGATATATATTCAGATTTCTATGATAAAAACAAAAAAGATCACAACTTATTATATATTAGTACGTACGCTGATTTTTTTATCGACATGTTCAGTAAACTTATCCATTTTTTCATCCATCGCACAGATAGCACCATTTACAAAAATCGATTTTAAATGTGTAATTCTTATAATCGATTTATTAAAAATCGATGTTCACCATTAGTAAAATCGATTATAAAAAATCGACAATGAAAAAAAAATAATCGATTAAAATAAAAATCGATTATTTATTCACATCCCTAACCCTACTTTTTCAGTGTTTGTTTACTTTCGTACAGGAGCGACTTAGGTTTTTCTCCCTTGTTTTTTGTGATTTGTTATAACAGGATTAATAAGTGTGCTATTTTTGTGTAGTGGTAGTGGTGTGTCACAGAAACGAAATATTTAAAATGGCTGCTGTGTACCGGTATGCCGCGGTAACTATAAAAATGGACCAAAAGTACACCTTTTCCGTTTTCCAACGGATGAAGTGATCTCTTCTAAATGGGTGGCAGCTATTCACAGAGAAAATTTTTGTCCATCGAAGTTCTCTAGGGTCTGTGAATTACATTTTGCCAAGGAAAATATAATCACTTGTTCTACTGCAACGGATTCCAAAACCGGTAAGTTTAAAAATTCCTAGACTAAAACACGATGCTGTGCCAACCAAACTCCCAACTTGTCCTTCTTATTTATCAAAAACAATTAAATTTTGCCTGAGTCGTGATGAAAAACTCCGCGAATTAGAAAAAAAAAAGTTTTGCGAATGCAATTAGAAATAGTAAAATGGAATTTGAAGCTTGTGTAAAAAGAACTTCATATTATGATTTTGAACATTTTCTTAATGTTTCAAACTCATTTAAACTGCGTAAAGGCTGGTTCAAAATAAATGATACTAGTAAAGTTACATTATTCAGATTGAAATATTCTCCTGTGCCTGTAATGACGTACTCTGTAATAATAAGCTCCGATTTAAAAGTCGAAACATTTTTATATGAATGCGAAATACAAATACTGCGAAACGACCTTAAACCTGATTCGAAGACTCCCTTTACTTCCCATAATATAAGTGAAATCAAAGATTTGTTGCATAATATCGACAAAAACGCTGAAAACCTTGTTCCTGAGAAATGTTAGATGTTGAGGACAGTTTCCAAAATAATTCATCTTTAGCTGGAGCTTTAGCTCTTTTATCTGAGCAACTGAAATTACGTACATCGGACAACGCAAGATATCGGTATTCGAATAACACTTCATCCCAAAGACGTTATCTTACGAATAGTTTTATATGCATATATAATATTTAACAAAATTTTAGATGATTTCGAGGAAACTTTTTTAACAGTTCATAATAAACGGGCATTTGTTACTCAATATATTTTGAAATTTCTCTCAGAAAACGAGCATCTACATAATGATAGCAAATGTAATATTCATACAATTCATGAGATTGCAGAAATTGTAATTACCTGTACAGTAAATATGTTCGTTAAAAATTACTGTGGAAAATCAAACGACCGATTAGCGTCATGCAAAATTCGCAAATTTTTTTTGACTTTGATTACATAAGTTTTGGTAGTAATGGTATTTGCTTTGAAATTTCGTTTTTCCATAATAAAATCGAATGGGGTAAAAAAGGGCTCAGTTGAAGACTGGTACTCTCCTTAAACCGGAAGCCCTTCAAAAATTTCAAAAAACCCAATACTTTTGCGGTTCGCGTTATCCAACGCACAACGATGTGACTTCGGGTCTGCCTGCCTGTTGTGACGTCACTCGGCAGCCTCCAGTCCTTATATTCTCGGTGTTGTTGGTTGACCGCGGTGTAATTTTGGTGTACGTCCAGGAATTTTATGCAATTTTTGCACTTTTCTGCAATTTTTTGCATTTTATGCAATCTTCTGCAGTTTTCTGCTATTTTTTGCAATTTTTTGCAGTTTTATGCAATTTTTTGCAGATTTATGCAATATTTTGCAGTTTTCTGAAATTTTTTGCAATTTTATGCAATTCTTTGCAATTTTATGCAATTTGTTTGCAATTTTATGCAATTTTTTGCCATTTTTCGAAATTTAGTATTTTAGTGAATTACATGAATTCCTAGCGCAGTTTTAGAGATGTGAGAAATATTTCAGAATAATTTCTGTCTATTAGGATATTGTTCTCGTTCTGCAGTCTATATAAACCTTAATTTCATTAACATAGATACAATAATGATCTATGAAAAACTGAATTTCTAACGAATTTCCTTGTCAGATCATTTAATCAAGCTTTGTGCAAACGCACAGGCTTAAATTTGCATCAGTAACATAACCAGGGTTTAGCGAGATTCAAAATGTAATTTGAGGCTCGATTTACATAAACATCGCCTCCGAAACTGAGATGGCTTATTTACTTTAAACCTGCACCTGCATGCGAAAGACACCACTGAGATTTAGAGTTTATCGTCTAACTGCTTACCATCAGAACTTCATTTGAACTCATTATAAATGTACAAGAAAAGTTCGAGGGTAAGATTCAACATACCGCCTTTAATGAGAAGTGTTCTCTGAAATCACCCTTACCAGTGGGGAGAGCAGACAACAGTCACATAATTTGCATTTCCATAACTTTGTTGAGTGAGTTGTATGTGCTATGAACAAAATGTGGAAACTGCTGGAAGATTTGATATTTGTGTGTACCGTTTGATTAGTGAATACCGGTTCTATTGTTTGAACTTTTATCGCGTTACTTATTGTTAACAAAAATATGATTTTCACCTCATATAGAATGGATTACAATCAAAGGATTATTGTCTAAAATTGCCATAATGCATTCAACGAAGTATATTTTTCATATATTATTGTTTGATAATGATTTTTTTCTTTTAAAATGTTTCCTTGGTGATAAGTTTCAATGTAATTTGAGTTCATTACTGATTTCAATAATTTTAATAATCAAAATTATTACTGATTTCAATAATTTTAATAATCAAAATTAATTAAATAGTTTATATAAATGAAACAAATTCATTTTGTCTAACTTCCATCTTATTGCTAGGAATACACCTTCGACATCTAAGTTATTCAATTAATGTACAATTAATTTAAATATGAATAATTATTACAGAAAAAAGTTTTGCTACACTCAATTAATGGAACAATATTGATAGTGGACTAGCAGTAAAATGACAACATTGAAGCGCTGTTGTTATGAATAGCAAATGAACAACATTATTAGCACATTTGATGAGGAGAAAACTACAATATTGATCGCCGTTCGGAGAAGTAGTTAAAATTGTATTCACTGACTTGAAAAGCAGCACACACAACACAACAATATTTATGCGCTTTTCTGACAAGCACTGAAACGACAATATTGTTCGCTGGTTTGAAGACAATATCAAAGGACTCTTCTGTTTGAAAAGAAGAAAAATGAATGCATTGACACGCTGTTTAGATAAGTAGCAAAACAATAATATTATCCGCTAATTTGACAAGCAAATAAATAAAGATTTTGAAGAGCTATTACGATAAGTAGCAAAACGACAATATTATTCACTTCGAAGAGTAGCAACATTTTAATATTGATGCAATACTGTGAAGAGTAGAATATAATATTTGTCACTGACTGAAAGAGCAGTAGAACGACAATATTAATGATCTGTTTTGATAAGTAGCAAAACGACAATATTGTCCGCTTACCTAACACAAAAAAATTTAAATATTGATACGCTGTTCAGATAAGTAGCAATACTACAATATTTGTCACCGGCTTGACAAGCAATGAAACGATAATATAGATACGTGACTGCTACGAATAGCAGAATGGCAATATTTGACACTGACTGAAAAATCAGCAAAATGACAATATTGTTCCCTAACCTAAAAAGCAGAGAAATGAAAATATCGATACGCTATTTTGATAAGTAGTAAAACAACAATATTTTCATCTGCTTGACAATCAATAAAACTATAATATTATTGTATTACCTACTGTGACGAATATCAGAATAGCAATATTTGTCACTGATTGAAAGAGCAGCAAACAAATATTGCTGAGCTCTCCTGACAAGTAGCAAAACGCCAATAATGTCCGCTGCATTGAGAAGCAGAGAAATGAAAATATTGATACGATATTCTGATAAGTAGGAAAACAAAAATATTTTTCATTCACTTGAAGATCAATGAAACAATAATATTATTGCATTATTTTAAGGTATAGCAGACTGGCAATATTTGTCACTAATTGAAAGAGCAGGAAACAAATATTGCTGAGCTGTCCTTATAAGTAGCAAAACACCAATATTGTTCGCTGCATTGACAAGCAGAGAAATGAAAATATTGATACGCTATTCTGGTAAGTAGCAAAGCAACAATATTCTTAATTTGCTTGAAGATCAATAAAACAATAATATTATTGCACAATTGTAAGGAATAGAAGACTGGCAATATTTGTCACTGATTGAAGCAGCAGGAACAATACTGGGAGAGCTGTCCTGAAAAGTAGCAAAACGCCAATACGGTATTCTGATAAGTAGCAAAACAACAATTTTCTTCATTTGCTTGAAGATCAATAAAACAATAATATTATCGCACTACTGAGACGCAATGCAGAATGGCAATAATTGTCATTGATTGGAATAGTAGCAAAAGAACTATTGGGGAGCTGTCCTGACAAGTAGCAAAATGAAAAACAGAAAAAATTGTGCTCTACTCAGATAATTAGCAAATCTACAATATCGACTATACTCTTGAATTCGGACAATGCACAAGAGAATTTCAAGAAAAACATCAGTTTCCACTTCCGAAGATTTAGTCATCAAGAAAAATTTATATAAAAATTAAACTTTGTCCATTATTTTGAAGTTGAAGTTTAATCCAGCTGCGTTTTTCTATTACAGTAATATGGAATAGAAGGAATGATATGGAGTTTTTTTCATTAACTATATGAAAGTAAATATCTAGGTCTAGTACCAACGGTATTAAAAACCACTTGAAATCAGGCAAATAAAGGATTAAAGGCAAAAGTGAACAAATTCAGTATTCTTTCAACAGTTTGGTACTCAAGCTTTCATCAATACGGAAATTACCATTAGGGTAAACAAACAATTCTTCAAGCATGCTCTTACGTCGCACATTAACTCCATCTACCTTTCATCGGCTTTGCGCTGCCGTAAGCGGATTCTGAAAATCGTCGGTACATTTCGAATATACTGTGGATACGTCCATACAATTCAAAATATTCAGTATGCTTTATCAGAGCTGCTATTGTACTCTTTGTGATTTATAGACGAGTTTTATCTTGCCCAACACCCCTGCCAATTCATCACGGTATTTATTGTGTCATCTACCGTGGCCGGTTGTGATCATTTATAATATACGTTATCGTAAATGCATTACAATACTTTTATGTCTTACGCTCCATATAATGCTTCAACAGAAAGATTTCCAAGTGTATGTCCTGTAGTTGTTCGATGAAATATAATTTATGACGGGTATATTATTATCTAAATTATTATTATTATATGAATTGCAATGCATACGTTTTTATACATATAATAGTGATTGGTGTTATTATTTGAAATAATATTTCAACTATGGAGTGAAGTGATAACCAGCATTGTTATTACATATATTGTAGCTTTCTTTTGATGATTTAATTGTGAAAAACGACAGATAGTGTTGCAAACTAAAATTTAAAATTGTGCCACTAATTTTTCGACAGATTAAATTTTTTCTTGTATTAACAAAATTACTCAATATTTATATATATATATATATATATATATATATATATATATATATATATATATATATATATTTATATATATATATATATATATATATATATATATATATATATTTATATATTTATATATATATATATATATATATATATATATATATATATATATATATATATATATATATATATATATATATATATATATATATATATATATATATATATATATATATTATATATTTATATATTTATATATATATATATATATATATATATATATATATATATATATATATATATATATATATATATATATATATATATATATATATATATACAGGGTTGCGATATAAAGTATGGAACCAAGTAAATATCTTTCGAACGAAAAGGAGAATATTTATGAAATTTTGCAGGTAAGTCCAATGGCGCAAAATGCATCTGATGTATGATGTATTTGTTGATAATATACTTCCGGTTGTACCGGAAATAGACCCTAAGTCGCTTATTTTAAATGGGATACCCTATACATTATTACATTTTTGGATTCTACTTAAGATTCTAGACAGATTCTATGCATAATGTCCTATACCTAAGTCTAAGCGTTTTTGACATATTTAGGTTTTTATGTCAAAAACGACGATTGCAAGCCCTAATATAATCATCAATTGTTCCTATGAGGAAGCCTTTTTCACTTACTTTGGGTTAGATTCCTTGTTGAAAAGGACCCACTCTAATAGATTTTGAATAATATTTGGATAACTAGTTATACAGGGTGTGCAAAAAATAAGATCTAAAATGAGATTGAGAAAATCAATTTTTTCAAATGGAAACCCTCCCATATTCTTTATTTTGTAGTATTAAGCATTTAAAAAGAAGGTAACTTTGTATGAGGTTATCTTCACCTAACATTTGAAGTTTTCGAAATATTGCCAATTTGATATTTTTATATGGCAATTTTGCATTCAATCGTTAAACAATTAGATCTAGGATAGCGACGATCGTATTTGAATATCAAATAATCGTTATACTCGTTTATTACTTACTACATATGCATACACACAACATCAATTTGTTTATCTGAACGTTTTTTTACGGTAATGTAAAAAACTCAAAAGAAGTTGAATTGATTTTTGTCAGTTTTCTCAATCTCATTTTAGATCTTATTTTTTGCACACCCTGTATGACTAGTTATCCAAATATTATACAAAATCTATTAAAGTAGGTCCTTTTCAACAAGGAATCTAACCCAAAGTAAAGAAAAAAGGCTCACTTATAGGAACAACTGATAATTATATTAGGGCTTGCATTCGTCGTTTTTGACATAAAAACCTAAATATGTCAAAAACGCTTAGACTTAGGTATATCACATGATGCATAGAATCTGTCTAGAATGTTAAGTAGAATCCAAAAATGTAATAATATATAGGGTATCCCATTTAAAATAAGCGACTTAGGGTCTATTTCCGGTACAACCGGAAGTATATTATCAACAAAAAATCATACATCAGATGCATTTTGCGCCATTGGACTTACCTGCAAAATTTCATAAATATTCTCCTTTTCGTTCGAAAGATATTTACTTGGTTCCATACTTTATCGCAACCCTGTATATATATATATATATATATATATATATATATATATATATATATATATATATATCTATATATATATATATATATATATATATATATATATATATATATATATATATATATATATATATATATATATATATACCAGATGTCCACGGAAGGTGGCTCGCCCCTATAACTTTTTTGTTTTGGGAGATAATGAAATGAAATTTGGAGGAGCTGTTCAATGTATAATACTGAATTTTTCGCCAAGTAACTCAAATTCATGCAAATTACGGTTTCACCGAAAGTGACATAAGCTTTCGATTTTTAAATGGGACACCTGGTATATTTTCAGTTTTGTCTCCATATGACATTTAGAATACAATCTTGTATAATTTGTTACTGTTCGTTTTAATCTCAATAAGATTCTTCATTCAAAGAAAGTTCTAACGTTATGGTATTCTGAGTTTTTTTCCAAAGTTTTCTTACAGCGTAATAGAGTGTGGTATCAAATTAATCGTAATAAAATCCTTTTTTCTTCACATTCGAAGAGTCACCATGTTTCCATTGGAAAAAAATTGTAATAAAAATTTTAAAAGCAAACGTCACATAGCTGAAACATTTCGATCGAAAACAGTGAAGTTTTATTTTTACAAACATTTTAGGACTGAAATTAGTTATTTGAACGTACCCATAGCCCTTCAGAATGAAAATCTATTTCAAAAACAAAGTAACATTCTATAAGTCAAAAATTTTACCGAATATTTCAATTTTATTCTGAGATATTAATAAATTTTAATTTTCTGAATCACTTTCATTATCATTCTAACTTCACTTGCTTTTATATAGTCAACGATTCGTCCAATTTCAATATCAAATGTGGAGAAATGTAAGCCAGATTACGATTTCATTTTATTGTATTCTGATGAGGTAGATGAAAGGGGAACAAAATTCTCGTACGATTCCGTAATCAATCATATGGAATATTACAGATTTCCATTGCATTTCTCGTCGAAACGAAGATGAAAAAAATTAAATCAATAACCAATAACGTTCTGCGAAAGCGAAGAAACTTTCTCAGGCCACTTCTTATTTTGAAGTGCCCTTCAGTCCCGATTTACGCTCATCTTGGTGTGTAATTCACTTCGGTTCTAATTCGATTAAATTCGTGAGAAGCATCCTTCGAATTTGAATCTTCAACAAAATATTTTAGGTTTTTTAAGCGGATTTTATAAATGAAGTTTTGCCCACTTTCCGTATTAGTGTTCATTTCTATTTTATAAATTTCTCAAGAAATCGATTGTATGAAGCAGGTCATCATGAAGTCAAATTCCTAGTGAAATTTTGTAAACAATTCTCAATTTTTAGATGAGAATCAAAGTTGAATTAAGTTCTGAGCTAATAGATTCATTGAAACATTCATTTAAAAAATAGAGAATTGTAACAAAAATGGTTTTATGGCGTATTGTGTAAAAACGAGAAAACATTTCTATAGAATATTCTAATACCAGTCGATAGGTTTTTCTGAGGGTTATTCAAGTGACTATTTCACTAATTCCATTTTTAATGAGGAAGTTTCCATAGCAACTCTCGTTTCACAGCGATAAAACATGCAAGCCGGCAAAACTTAGCAAGTTATTATTTCATCGATAATATTTTGACATTTCACACTTTCATAGGTTATTTTCTTGACTTTCTCAAATGTGACCATATTACTGTTAGACATATTTTCTCGTGAAATAGTCATGTCGAATACCACTCGAGATGAAATTCAAGCAGGTAAAATTTCTTCCAAAATTTTGATACAAATGTCATTAGCGAAATTGCCTAAGCAACAAACTTTAATATTACAATCGAGAAATTTTGCCAGCTAAACAACTAGCTACTAGCTAAACTACTGCGTATAGATAAGTGAATATACCCTTGACGACGTGATATAATCGTTTTGGTGTTTCGCCTCGTGTCAAAATGTGAATATTTCCATATTGACGATGTTTTGACGTTTGTCAAAAAAAAATTAATATTTTATATTCGTTATATAACCGTAACGAATACCACTCGAGCAATCGAAAATAATCGTTATACTGACCTCGTCACTCGACGTATTTTCTTAAAACACCACTCGAGCTGCGCTCTCGTGGATGTTTCGCAAAATACGTCTCGTGAATCGGAAGTATAATCGATTATTTTCGATGCTCTTGTAATATTATAAATGAAAATTTCTCAGTAAGTTCAAAAATATAAAAATATTAGTTCTATTTGAATTAATCAAGTTATACTGCCTAAGACAAAGATATAAGATATGATCTATTGTAATACTTCAATGCACATTTCGTTCGAATAACTTAATTATTTGTTGAGTATTTCAAACATTAAGTATTACGTTATATTTTGACGAAATTCAAATTATTTAAAAAACTTGAGGTTTAGGTATTATTAATCTAATTAAAACACATATTTATTTCGATCATAGAATGCAAAAATACAGGGGGTTTCATCAAATAAAAGTTTCATACTTTATCACCTTCTGCGACACCCTGTATAATATGAAAATAATTGAACCATAATAGATCCTCATATATCTCAAGAGTTGAACTTTTCGAAAGTCACGTACTTTGGCTACAATATTCCGTGCCATATAAGTAGATAAAATAATCCTGTATATGTATTTATATATAAGTATATAATCATGAAAATAAAAAATTAAGTAGAAATGATTCTGATAAAAGCACAAGAATAAACAGCTAATAATAAGTTCTTCCATAAGGAATAACTACCCGGCCACCTTTTTTGACCAACATCAATTTGCCTCTATCAGGAATTACAAATGGCGAAGCGAATCAAGAAGTCTGTCGGCACGGCGGGAAAAAGTCGACAAACGATCCTTGCCGTGGGCCCATCACGTGTCCGTTGTTATCTCTTTATTTCTACGGTGTCGGTTGGAGGCAAGAACAAGAACTAAAACCAATTTTCAAATGGACCGCCGAATGAAAGTGTATAATGGATTAAAATCTGCATCAGTATGATGACTGAAAATAGAAACAAACACTTCCAGCTATGTGTATACATCAGTAATTTTCGAACAAATGAATATTTGAATCGAAAGATATTTCGAGTACGAATTGAAGGTTTCTTAGTTGAAATTTGTTTTATTTTTCACTTGTATATTATTTGTTGATTTTACTTTAGATACGGTTGCTATAGGAAAAGTGGACACAATCACATTATCGAGCAAAGAGACGACAGCGTTTTGTTCTGTTTGTTGTGATTAACAATATCGTCAACTTATTAATGAATGTTTTTTCTAGATTGACTAAAAAAGTTTTCATAATTGTATTTGTTTTTGCAGTTAGACATAAAGTTTTAGTTTTATAAAAAATAAACTTAATAAGACTTGGTGATTGTTCAATTAAACAATTTTATGAAGTATTTTAAATTTAATTTTATCAACACTTTCTAGAAAGATCTGAAAAAATTATAATTAAAGAGGAAAAAATATATATTTTTGAGTAGCAAATATTCCTTATTCATTTTAAAAAGGTGTGTAGAACTAACAATTTAGGGTTCAAGATTCCCCCTCCCTTCACTTGCGACGATTAAAAAAAGTATTAAAACTCACGATTTCGCTCCTGATTTTTTAAAAATTTTCGAAGGGAGGACCTTGCTCTACTGGGGGGTATACCCCCTCCGATAAGGCCATCCAATATTAATGTGTCCCGGTTTCACTCACCAAAAATATGGCAAGCCTAGGTATATATATATATATATATATACATACATATATATATATATATATATATATATATATATATATATATATATATATATATATATATATATATATATATATATATATATATATACCTATATATATATATATATATATATATATATATATATATATATATATATATATATATATATATATATATAGGTATATATTTTTCAAGGGAGAATTTTAAGAATTTCGACATCAACAAAGGGAAGCAGTTTGTGGTTATAACAGGTATTGACTTCTTGAAAAATGTATTAAAATATTTCGGAAACTTTTTTGTCCTTTCTCAATGAAATTGATATGATGAAGACCTCGACTCATAGTTACATAATCCACTCCGAATGCTGCAAGAATCGAATTCATAATTATTTAATATTAATATTACAATTCGATCTTCACTACGTACCCTATCAGGAAATTCTCAGTTTTTACTCAAATCCGATGGTAATTAATTTAAATGTCAACATTGTCCGCCCGTTAGGTTATATTGTGACTTTTGTGTTTGGAAATGTCATTGTTATACCGTGTTGGTCTTTTTGTCGGTGAATCGTTGGGTTTCATGTTTGTATTGGTGTGCCCAGTCGTCAGTGAAGGTATACTCGAGTATATTTTCAAAGTGTGTAACTTTTTCAAGAATATGTAGGATCTTCAATATTTCATGGCATTTCTGAAGTTTAACTTTTTCTAGGATTCTAGTTTTGTCATAATTAAAATCGTGTTGTTCTTCTTGTTTGTGTTTTGTTAATGCTTTCGTTGTCGTCTTTGGTTACTTGTGGGTTTTAATCTTGCTATACAAATATATATATATATATATATATATATATATATATATATATATATATATATATATATATATATATATATATATATATATATATATATATATATATATATATATATATATATATATATATATATATATATATATATATATATATATATATATATATATATATATACATATATATATATATATATATATATATATATATATACAGGGTGTCCCGTAAAGACCACTTCAAACTGAAGGAGCATGTAGGTCGAATGTTACCCTACCTTCTATGAAAAAAATTCTCTTATGAAAGTCCTTCCGTTTTCGAGATATTTTTTTTTATATAAAAATATAGAATTTATGTCCCTCCCAGTAGTTTTTCTATGCCGTTGGTACAATTTTACACTTTTCTAATTCATTTATTCAGTAGAATATTGCTGAATAATTATTTTAACTTCTACAGTGAGTAAATGCTCGGAAAATTATAGAGGAGGGGCTGTGAGAAATGTTTTTAATAGAAGTTTTAAGAGTATACTTTTTTTCATGAAGTTTAACCCATCGTAGTGAAAACAAAATGTTCTGGGCTACTGCTGCACATTACATTATTGAATTGCCTATTATATGGAGATTTCAAAATGGTATGACACAATAGATTTTTTATTGGAAAACTGAAAATTATTGCAATTTTTTCAAAAAGGAGACTTTTCTGACATAATCTATTTTGCCAATTTTCGTCATCATATATTTTATTCTGCCTTACCTAATGATACAGTCAATATTTCACGTGAGAAAATGATAGTTGCATAATTATTTACCTCAATAATCAGAATTATTCATTTAATGCACATTTTCGGGTCTTTTGTTATCCATCTAGCTTAGGCAGAAGAGAAATTTCATAAAAACTTAACAAAGGCTGCTGTGGATTCGTTTGATATCAACTTGTCATTTAATTCCTTCAGTATATTACTTAGCTCGTGCGTCATTCTCACTTCTTGGTTATAGTTCACGCACTATCTGATTGTCTGAAATGTTCTGCTTAACGAATTGCATTTTGTTTGACTGAAGTGTTAACAAATATTTTGTTTGTTTTTGACTCCTAGTTTATCATTTACGACATTGCTTTTTCTGAAAATGGCGGAAGAAAACGCTCAGTATACGTCGCGAGAATAAGCTGACATGCATTTGATTAACGGTGAAGTGCGCCTTAATGCTCGTGCTGCGGCAAGGCTATATTCAGAGCGGTATCCTAATCGCCGAAAACCCAACTATGAAGTGTTTATCCGAACACACGACGCAATCACCGAAGGCATAGTTCCTGGTCGTCGTAAAAGCAGTGGCCGGCCCTCAATGGTGGATGATGACATCGTTCTGGATGAAGTCGAAGAAGATCCATCAATATCTACTCGCATGATAGAACGCCGTACAGGCATACCCAAATCAACTGCCCATAAAATTTTGCAGCGGCAGAATTATCATCCGTACCACTTACAACGAGTTCAAAAAGTGTTACCCAGAGATTACCCAGCCCGAGTTCAATTTTGCCGAAAAATGCTGCGAAAACATCGTGAAGATCCAAATTTTTTTAATAAGATCATTTGGAGCGATGAGACTTCCTGTCGAAAGGATGGGTACATAAATCTTCACAATTTGCATGGCTGGCAAATCGTAAATCCACACGAGAAGAGAGAAGACAGATCACAATATCGACCGGTGAATCGGAAGAGGAGGTGAAATTTTGTGGCCCCCTCGTTCACCAGACCTAAATCCACTGGATTTTTATTATTGGGGTTACTTGAAGGGCAAAATCTATTCAAAAACCATAATCAATGAAGCTGAGTTGAGGGAGGGCATCCGAGTTGCTGCAGCGGAAATAACAGAGACTAGTTTGAGGGCATTGAAAAGGTCTTTTCTCGGTCGATGCAGGGCCTGTGTACGCGAAAGAGGTCGTCATTTTGAATATTTACTATAATGATTGTAAATAGTGAAAATATCAATAATGTTCAATAAGTAATTAAATAAAAGCCGTCTATTTAAGCTTTATCAGAAATGTCCCCTTTTTGAGAAAAATTGCGATAATTTTCAGTTTTCCAATAAAAAATCTATAGTATCATACCATTTTGAAATCTCCATGGAATAGGCAATTTAATAATGTAATGTGCAGCAGTAGCCCAAAACATTTTGTTTTCACAACGATGGGTTAAACTTTATGAAAAAAAAGTATACTCTTAAAATTTCTATTGAAAACATTTCTTATAGCCCCCCTACTATAAGCATTTTCTCACTGTTGAAGTTAAAATAATCATTCAGCAATATTTTACTGAAGAAATTATTCAGAAAAGTGTAAAATTGTACCAACAGCATAAAAAAACTACTGGGGGGGCATAAATTCTATATTTTCATATAAAAAAAAATATCTCAAAAACGGAAGGACTTTCATAAGAGAAATTTTTTCATAGAAGGTAGGGTAACATTCTACCTACATGCTCCTTCAGTTTGACGTGGTCTTTACGGGACACCCTGTATATATATATATATATATATATATATATATATATATATATATATATATATATATATATATATATATATATATATATATATATATACGTACTATATATAGTACTTCATAACACAAATATACTTTTCTTTTGAAATCATCTCTGATAGAAACCATATTACAAGTATTCATCTTTAAGGTTCCGCACCCAAAGGCTAAAAACGGAACCCTATTACTAAGACTTCGCTGTCTGTCCGTCCGTCTGTTCGTCCGTGTGTCTGTCCCCAGGCTGTATCTCAAGAACTGCGATAGCTAGACAGTTGAAATTTTCACAAATTATGTATTTCTGTTACCGCTATAACAACAAATATTAGAAACAAAATAAAATAAATATTTAAGGGGGTAAAAAATTTTTAAACTTTTTTTGCTCGATATTAATAATGGCAACAGATAGGCACTTGAAATATTCAGAAAATACTCAGTTGTATTTCTACTTTAATTAAAACTAATAAAATTAAAATAAAATAAATTTTCAAGGGGGGCATAGTCAATGGTACGGAACCCTTCGTGAGCGAGTCCGACTCGCACTTGGGCGCTTATTATTCAAAATTGCTTTCATCAGGTTTCAATATGCAGCTTCAAACGAAACGCCTCAGTATCTGGAGCCTTTGAATCTCTTAATTAATATCTTGGTATTGATAATTCGAGTCGATATTTCATTTATTTCTCGTCTTCATGAAAATTGGTATCATTAATTACAATTTGGCCGTTATACAAACAATACGTCCTATGAGAGTTTTGTTTGGGATTTTAATTAATAATACTATATAATAAGTAATTATTCTTGGATCGATAGTATTGTACAGCTTTAACGGCTTAGTAATGAAAATGATTTCCATTGTGTTTTTCAAATAATCGTTTGCATTTGACTAATTTATCGAAGTTTAAATGAAAAATGATACACTTTTCGTCACAATATTTGTGAATTTTTCAAATCATCCAAGAAAACAACATTTTTTTGATAAATGGAAAAATTATCAATCTAAGAAATATGTATTTCTCAGAATTTTTTTGGTGATATTTTGAATGAATCTGTTCAGAATTTTGAATTACTGCAGTGTTTCTCAACTTTACAGGATTCGCAGCCCAACTTTGAAATTTCATTTAAAGTGATAAGTCGATGTACACTGTCTGTAGTTGTATTAATTTTCCAATTGTGTTTTTTAAATGACTATATTTTATATAGTATTGCCAATTTTATGTTCATTTCAGAGCCCTGAAGAAGTTTATAAGCATAAACGAAACGTCGGCAAATCTTTGAATTGGTTTTCTTTTAATAATCATCCCGACCAACAACCTTTTAAAACTGTTCATATATATATTGGTCGTTATCTCCACATCTGTATTTGAAATTTCAAATGGCAATATAAGAACTGTGATAAATGTTATGAAATCTCTCTTGACACAGAATCTGAATTCGTTGGAAGATAATTGAAATTGAATATTGTAATCGAAATGTAAACTAACTGCGCACCCAATTTTTCCTGCTATATATATATATATATATATATATATATATATATATATAAATATATATAAATATATATATATATATATATATATATATATATATATATATATATATATATATATATATATATATATATATATATATATATATATATATATATATATATATATATATATATATATATATATATATATATATATATACTCGAATTGTTGTTGCCTGTGATCTATTTTTAATCTCTTGATAATTATTAGCAATAACAGGCTGGTTGAATCTTAAAAAACTAGATTTTATTAAAAAGTTGACGTTTCACTACTACATTCGTAGTTTTTCAAAACTTTTGAAAAAATTGAAATTTCCTTGACATTTATTGATTTGAAAAAATTTGAACAAAGTCTACTTTGTCTTGTTAAAATTTTTTTCGGATGTGGCTGTTCTTTGTTATTTATTACATGCTATTCAGTCTAATATTAACATTCAAAATTGTTATTATTAGAAGGCAAGGGAAACTACAGAAACCTTTACCTACGTAATGTTCGAAAATAATAATAATAGGGTACTATTTATCTAACAACAAAGAAATTAGTCGCGGAAAAATATTAAAAAGTAGAGCAGAATTATCGGTATAGCACGCTTATATGGAAGCAGCCGTTGACACGTGTTTCGGACTCTTTGGTCCTCATCAGAACGGGGTAGCTAAGAATTGGATTGAAAATTTGGAGATGAAAATAGTATAATAAACAAAATCCTATGCTATGGAAGACAATCACAATATTTGTGGTTTATTGTTTGAACTCTCCGGTTTGGGAGATTTGGTCAAACTTTGCCACGGAGGCGATTAATTCCATCCGCGAGATCTCAGAAAGAGTAAATTAATAATAACAAAGAAATTAGTTGCGAGAAAATATTAAACAAGTAGAGCAAAAATTATCGGTATAGCTCGTTTATATGGAAGTAGCCGTTTTTAATCAAATTTTTATTTAGAATTTCAATTCTTTTAAATAAAAAAAGGTACTCACAATCTAGAACAATGTTTGAAACTCTCAGTTTAAGTTTGGGATCATTGCCATATTTGCATTTCGCGGATGGAATTAATCGCCTCCGTGGCAAAGTTTGACCAAATCTCCTAAACCGGAGAGTTCAAACAATAAACCACAAATGTTGTGATTGTCTTCCATAGCAGAGGATTTTGTTTATTATACTATTTTCATCTCCAAATTTTCAATCCAATTCTTAGCTACGCCGTTCTGATGAGGACCAAAGAGTCCGAAACACGTGTCAACGGCTGCTTCCATATAAACGTTCTATACCGATAATTCTGCTCTACTTTTTTAATATTTTCCTGCGACTAATTTCGTTGTTGTTAGATAAATAGTACCCTATTATTTTTATTTTCGATCATTACGTAGGTGAAGGTTTCTGTGGTTTCCCTTGCCATCTAATGATAACAATGTTGAATGTTGATATTAGACTGAATAGCACGTAATAAATAACCACATTCGGAAAAAAATTTTAGCGAGACAAAGTAGTCTTTGTCTATTCAAATTTTTTCAAATCAATAAATGTCAAGGAAATTTCAATTTTTTCAAAAGTTTTGAAAAACTACGAATGTAGTAGTGAAACGTCAACTTTTTAATAAAATCGAGTTTTTTAAGATTCAACCAGCCTGTTATTGCTAATAATTATCAAGAGATTATATATATATATATATATATATATATATATATATATATATATATATATATATATATATATATATATATATATATATATATATATATATATATATATATATATATATATATATATATATATATATATATATATATATATATATATATATATATATATATATATATATATATATATATATATATATATATATATATATATATATATATATATATATATATATATATATATAAACACAGGGTGATTTTTAAGTTGGTACTTTCCTTTCAACAGAGTATAGACTGCAAGAAAATAAGAAAATTTTTCAAATAAAATTATGTCCGAAAATGTTTCGTTCCCGAGATACAGGGTTAAAGTTGCCTTTTTTGTCATAACTTTCCTACCACTCCAGATATTTTCAGAAAATTTGGTACACTTCTTTCGATCATTAAATTACTTTTTTTTATATAAAAGTTTTGAAAAATGTCTACCAGTGTTCGAACAGCATTCGTATTGAATATTTTTGAAGAAAACTATAGTACTCCACTGCTTTTTCTTAAAATAAATACTATTTTTGAAATACTCATTTACTTTGAAGTTAATTTGGTCTATTGATATTTTTTCGTACGAGAAACAGTTTTCGTTTAAAAAAATTAAGCTATTTAGATGCATGGCAAAATTACTGAAATCTGATATGGTGGTTCGTATGTATTTCTGAGTTAGTTTTTTGACTGTGTGAGACTGTATATATATATATATATATATATATATATATATATATATATATATATATATATATATATATATATATATATATATATATATATATATATATATATATATATATATATATATATATATATAAACACAGGGTGATTTTTAAGTTGGTACTTTCCTTTCAACAGAGTATAGACTGCAAGAAAATAAGAAAATTTTTCAAATAAAATTATGTCCGAAAATGTTTCGTTCCCGAGATACAGGGTTAAAGTTGCCTTTTTTGTCATAACTTTCCTACCACTCCAGATATTTTCAGAAAATTTGGTACACTTCTTTCGATCATTAAATTACTTTTTTTTATATAAAAGTTTTGAAAAATTTCTACCAGTGTTCGAACAGCATTCGTATTGAATATTTTTGAAGAAAACTATAGTACTCCACTGCTTTTTCTTAAAATAAATACTATTTTTGAAATACTCATTTACTTTGAAGTTAATTTGGTCTATTGATATTTTTTCGTACGAGAAACAGTTTTCGTTTAAAAAAATTAAGCTATTTAGATGCATGGCAAAATCACTGAAATCTGATATGGTGGTTCGTATGTATTTCTGAGTTAGTTTTTTGACTGTGTGAGACTTCCTAAAAGAAACAACTTTTTTATGTAACTTTTTTTTTATTAACTGAAAACCAAACAAGATACGTAGACATTTCTGTTATTAAGAAAGATGCAATACCTCAAATATACCTACTGAAAACCTAAACACCCAGTATCTCGGAAACGAAGCATTTTCGGACATAATTTTATTTGCAAAATTTTCTTATTTTCTTGAATTCTATATAGTGTTAAGAACAAAGTACAAACTTAAAAATCACCCTGTATATATGTATATATATATATATATATATATATATATATATATATATATATATATATATATATATATATATATATATATATATATATATATATATATTTTATATATATATATATATATATATATATATATATATGTATATATATATATATATATTTTATATATATATATATATATAATATATATAAATATATATAATATATAATATATATATATATATATATATATATATATATATATATATATATATATATATATATTATATATATATTATATATATATATATATATATATATATATTTATATATATATATATATATATATATATATATATATATATATATATATATAGTCCAGCTAGCAAGGACTTAAAACTTGTAAAAAAGTAAATATTTTACTAATGATAAATGCTCTTTATTTCAGAAAGTTCATCACAAGGGTTGACAGACAAATCTGGCCAATTAAATTAAAAAAAGACAGCATTCGAAAAATTCTTGTCAGTGAAACACGCACGCAATAGAAATAATTCATGATGACTTATTGTATGAGGACCTGGAAAGTTAACGTAGTACTGACATATCAGCTGTAGTTTTCTGTCGTTTATTGATTTCATTTGTTGAAAGTCTCGTTCAAAGTGTATAATTTGTACGACAAATTTCATTTAGAAATATGTTTATCAAAGACGGTGATGTGGAATGCAGAATTCGATTCTTTTAAGACCTCCCTCCATAACACCCTCATATAAATTGCACACAGTTATGTTTCAACTAAGAATTTCAAAAAAACACTAATATTTTCATGAAAACTTTGGTCACTATCATTCTGCATTCAGATTGATTACACCATAATTGTGCCATTACCAAAATATATAATCATAAAACATGAAAGAATTGCCTCGAAAAAATATTTTCTTCGATTGCTGTGTTGGTATATATATGGTGTTTAATAACAATGGCATTTTCATGTAAAGGATTTGGAAAAATGTTACTTTTATTTTTTTATGTCGAAACAATTATTTTATTTTATGTTTTTTCGATTCTCTTATTAGTGTCTCATTATGGCGAAATCACTATTTTGGCAGAATGCCATAGTTGGATAGGACAAAACTACGTGCCATTCCTGTTGCTGCGAGGCGGGTACTTAAGGATGGACCTGACCCATATATCATTGACAAACTCAATAGAGAAAAAATTAAATTGTTTATTCAAAAGTAGAGGTCGGTTATGCCATCGTATCCGTTCCCCAAACTTCAAATTGAAAATATATCCAAATTAAAAACCATTGAAATTTTCTTTTCACTCTATGTTCGACAAAAAAAATTGAAGAGTCGGCAACAATAGAATATGATGAAAATACACTTTATTTGAAAATTATCTAATCTCGGATGACACGAAATGAATAAAACAAGTTCATTGCTCAACTTTTCGATGGGGCAAGTGTCACATGCCTAATACATTTGAATATAACGGCTTTATTGGTCACAATGTATTCGGCAGTAAAATAACACTAAATTTACAATCAGACAGGTTATCTGGTTGGCATGATCAGTTATCTAAATCATCTCACTTTAAACCCTCGCTCTGAATACGGCTGACTGGGTGGTCGCTCGATGCACTATTGGTTCTGGTTTATTTTCTTGCAGAAGCAATGTTTCGAGATAAAGATACATCCAGATACATAAATTTCAAAGAGCTACAATGTAAAAATATTGAAATATTTATTTTTTTGAAAATAATTACTCCATAAAACTATAAAAATAACAATGAGTAAGTTTAAGAAAGTATAACAATAAACTATGAAAACCACAGTGAAACTTATTTCACAAAAAAACTATGTGGTGATTCCGGCTGTAACCACAAGAGAGATGGCAGATTACATAATTGCAGTGATAATTCGTGAAGTTCAACAAAATTATTCACGGGGCCTCGGTAGACCAGCGGAGAGCGAGTACCGCCTTGTACCGTTTGTTGACCGAGGATGTGGGTTCGAGTCCCACCTTGCTCTTGGGCGTTGTGTATGTCCTAAATTTAGTGGTTCTAATTATGAGATTGAGTGTTGGGTAATGTACATTGTTTACAAGCCCATTGGCCGTTCGAAACCGGCGTTAAACTGTTGGTCCCTCGAGTTAAAAAAAAATAAATTATTCACCACACTCCTTGTTGAAATTAGATTTTAATGAACGGCTGAAATATGTTACTTAATTAATAAAAAATAAAACAATCCAACATTACAGGAAGATAATTCTTCATCGTTTTAATCACTCATTTTCAAATGTCAAACATGTGGGACATATTTTATTTTATTAATTACTTTAAGTTTATTTGATTGTAAGCAAAATTCATGGATGTAATGGGTTCTTGAAATATTTTCTTTTTACTAAATTGAATAATATTTTTTAAATCCAGATTTACTTATTTCCTATTTAGACATTCAGTAGCAAAAACTGAGTTGAAGAAATTTCTATAAAAATTTTTACAGTCATGTATATGTGTAATTAAATATTTCAGGAATAATTTGACACGTAAGAATATATATATTCTTCCTTAAGCTATTATAAAAAATATTTCGAAGTAAAATTGAGTAGTATAAAAGCAGTAGGTATATAATTCAATGTGTAGGTACCTAGGTATAGAATTTTGTATATTGCATATGGTTATATATAAAGTTTTAAATTATGTAATTATGTAAACTATGGATGGTGAAAATAGAAGTCATGAAAACAAGGTAAAGTTAGAAAACATTTGAGTTTGTCAATTACAATAAGAAATGAAGATGATGAGTTAGTACCTGAAATTTTGTTAAATTGAAAGCTGGTGATTATTTGAAGTTTACTAATCAGCAGGTAAACTTTAATAAATTTACTGAAGACTCATAATATTTTCTAAACAACAGAAAGCTCGTTATATCCTTGTATCAAACCTCTCTAAAGACAAAAACAGTAGAACAGTACATACACTCTTTCTCATAATCAAACACTGAAGAATTATAACTCCATAAAAGGTAGATTAATTGAGAAATATATCAACGTTGATGAACGAACAAAATTTATTTTCCAATATACGATGAAATATTTTCGTACAATATATAACCTCTACTCTAGAAACAGTTAATTTTTTCAAATAAAACGATTCGAATGAATTAATAAATGGTGTCCATTTCAGTGACAGTGCATATAAATCTGAATAAAAATGTGTCACAAAAGCTCCCACAATTCGAGTGTAATCTGTTCTCAAATTTAACCATAAAATGCCCATAGATTACAATTAAATATCATAAAATATAAACAAAATGAATATACATATACACCACTAGAATGCCAAGATGTTTTTTTTCACTATTGATTACTGAAATTATTTTGAAAATACTCTATCGTACTCCAACAGAAAAGATTTCAAATTATTTGAAAGAAGGTCTGTTTGTTCCAAATTTAACCATTATTCAAACATAAATACTCGCATAAATAGAAACAACTATTAGATCCTTAAGTTCTGCAAAATTATCCCGACTTGAATGTCTGACAGGTCTGCACCAGATATTCAAATTTTGTTTATTTCGTGAGATGAGAATATCATTAATTCGAATTGTTATAACTCATAATGCCATAGTTTAGGGCCCCCTAAAGGTCATATCAAGCAGACACCATATAATATGATTTTTACATGCTACCGTTTTTAATATGCTGAATACATGAGTCTGTGATGTCATAATCCAGTCCTGATGGACACCCAAGAAATTTAACGAATCAGCTTTTCTACTTATTTTTGCCTGATTTTGCTATAATCCAGTTACTTTGTTTCGAAGTTAATCAAATTCGTTTTGATTGCGTTTATTGTCAAACAATTCCTGAAGAAATAATGAGACATTTTCTGTGCACTTGTATTATATTCTTGTACAAGCTGACCTACATTATCATTACACTGGACCAATTGTCTATGAATAAAACCAGAAAGTCCTTCACATTCTTGATAATATCATCAATGAACAGGATGCACATAAGCGGCACCAACTTTGAGCCCTGCGGAACTCCAATGTCTACGTATGTAATACCAGATTCTTTCTATCCAGCCCAAGGAATATTTCTCTATCATATTTTCTCTATTTTGAATCGAAGTAACCTTTACTTGATTTAAATTTCTATTAAGAAATAAGAACAGTTATTAAAATTTAATTTTCACTATATTCACATACCAGGTTTAATAAAATTCTATTACTAAGTGCAGTTTGCTAATTAGGTAAAAGATCTGAAGATGTACGTTTCAATATCTTTATAGATTCTAATAAGTTTAATCATGAGACTTATTTTCCGTATGTAAAACTTTGAAATTATGATTGAATTCATGTGTTTCTTCTATCAAATGGCTATTCAAAGATACTTTTCAAAATTTCATTGAGGTATTACTTCATTTGGATACAATGAAACAAACTTGTACCTACTTGATTAGAATGCATGGAAATAATAATCGAAAATATGAACAAAAAATGAGAGCATATGGAAATTTCATCATAACAATTCTGTCACCAGTGAAATTAAAGTTTTAATATATTAAAACCAAAGTAAAGTTTAAATGACATTCATGTAGCTAATCCAATGGAGAATTGAATACATAGCGCCTTGGCTGATATTCTTCATTCTCTGCCTAATTTTTCGATTAAACTTCATCCTCTCCCTTCCATAGCAGCTTCGAATTTACCGGTGAGAGGATCATATCGAACTCTCTATTTGTTTTCTATGCAAATTTAATTTATTTTAAAATCTCTTATCGCTTTCATCGTGCCTGTCTATTTAATTTTCTCGTAGCTACAGCATTAAATAATGTACCGTACTAAGCTGATATTTCCTACAATTATTTATATACCTTTTATTGAGATCAACGTTTGTTACGTTCGTTTATTTGTACGAATGTCTTTTGTTTGAATGATAAATTTTGTATATATATATATATATATATATATATATATATATATATATATATATATATATATATATATATATATACAAAAATGATGTTGATGAGACTAAAAAAAAAGACGAAATCAACTAATAATCCTCACAGTTACCTAACGGGTATAGGATATAGTAAATGAGATCTCGTAACTCTAATCCATATAATTTGGAGTAAACATCCGAATGAGAACAAGATATATAGAAAAAAAAAAAAATATATATATATACATATATGTACATATATGTATATATATATATATATATATATATATATATATATATATATATATATATATATATATATATATATATATATATATATATATATATATATATATATATATATATATATATATATATATATATATATATATATATATATATATATATATATAATCTCTTGAAAATTATTAGCAATAACAGGCTTGTTGAATCTTAAAAAACTCGATTTTATTAAAAAGTTGACGTTTCGCCACGACATTCGTGGCTTTATCAAAACTTTTGAAAAAATTGAAATTTCTTTGACATTTATTGATTTGAAAAAATTTGAATAGAAACAGACTTCTGTTTCACTAAAATTTTTTGGCTGTGGCCGTTCTTTGTTATTTATTACGTGCTATTCAGTCCAATATTAACATTCAAATCTGTTATTATTAGATGGTAAGGGAAACCACAGAAACCTTTACCCACGTAATGTTCGAAATAGGTTCAAATTATTTTGATTTAGAAGAGTCAAAGAATAGGGTACTATTTATCTTTTTTTCAAAAGTTTCTTATTGCGGCTGTGGCCGTCTTCAGTTATTAATTATGTGCTATTTAGTCCAATATCATCAGTCAGGTCTGTTGATATTAGATGGGAAGGGAACCACAGAAACCTTCACCCACGTTATGTACAAAATAGGTTTAAAATATTTGATTGTTGTCTTTAAAAAGACATTACTTGTAATTTTGGAGATCACATGTTCTAAACTATACTTTCTTTTTAGAAAAATTGAAAATTCTAGATGTTTAGATTTTGTCTAAGAAGATGAGTTGTTATGGTTAGAGTTTGTTGTCTGTTGAATTATTTTGTTTTGATTTATGTTGTTCCTTAGAAAAATTAAAGAATTAAATCTGCGTATATTGAACTCAAATGTTTGATATCTGTTCTATCATTTACGACTTTATTTAAATTTTTTTGAATATGTAAAATTTCTAAAATTTCTCTGCGTTTTTGATCTTTTTCTATTTCTAAAATTTTGGTGCTATCAAAAACGCAGAGAAATTTTAGAAATGTTACATATTCAAAAAAAATTAAATAAAGTCGTAAATGATAGAACAGATATCAAACATTTGAGTTCAATATACGCAGATTTAATTCTTTAATTTTTCTAAGAAACAACATAAATCAAAACAAAATAATTCAACAAACAACAAACTCTAACCATAACAACTCATCTTCTTAGACAAAATCTAAACATCTAGAATTTTCAATTTTTCTAAAAAGAAAGTATAGTTAAGAACATGTGATCTCCAAAATTACAAGTAATGTCTTTTTAAAGACAACAATCAAATATTTTAAACCTATTTTGTACATTACGTGGGTGAAGGTTTCTGTGGTTCCCTTCCCATCTAATATCAACAGACCTGTCTGATGATATTGGACTAAATAGCACGTAATTAATAACTGAAGACGGCCACAGCCGCAATAAGAAATTTTTGAAAAAAAGATAAATAGTACCCTATTCTTTGACTCTTCAAAATCAAAATAATTTGAACCTATTTCGAACATTACGTGGGTAAAGGTTTCTGTGGTTTCCCTTACCATCTAATAATAACAAATTTGAATGTTAATATTGGACTGAATAGCCCGTAATAAATAACAAAGAACGGCAACAGCCGAAAAATTTCAGTGAAACAGTAGCCTTTTTCTATTCAAATTTTTTCAAATCAATAAATGTTAAAGAAATTTCAATTTTTTCAAAAGTTTTGATAAAGCCACGAATGTCGTGGCGAAACGTCAACTTTTTAATAAAATCGAGTTTTTTAAGATTCAACAAGCCTGTTATTGCTAATAATTTTCAAGAGATTAGAAATAGTTCACAGGCAACAACAATTCGAATAAATAATTATATATATATATATATATATATATATAGTTATATATATATATATATATATATATATATATATATAAGTAATATATATATATATATATATATATATTTTTTTTTGTTGTTGCTATATATCTTCTTCTCATTTAGAAGTTTACTCCAAATTATATGGATTAGAGTTAGGATTTGATCTCATTTACTATACCCTATACCCGTTAGCTAAATGTGTAGATTATTAGTTGATTTCGTCTTTTTTTTATTTATTTTTATTTTACCAACTTAAAGTCTCATCAACATCAACCTCTTGGGTTATTCGAGACTACATTACTGGTTACATTTGATTTAATAGATTTATGTCACGCAGGTAACTATCTACTTGATTTATACACTTTAAACCTAATGTTTCTTTAGTTGACATCATATTGTAGTGATCTCGAACATTTTGATGTAGGGGCATTCCTCGAAAATATGTTCAACTGTAAGGATGTTGTCACAGTCTGAGCATTTTGGTTTCTCTGTTTTAGTTAAAAGGTAGCTGTGGGTTAAACGGGTATGACCAAACCGTAATCGGTTCAACAGCACCTGATCACATCGTCTGTGTGTTTCCTTCCACCGTTTCATGTCGGGTTGGATTTTTACTAGTTACCTATTGCTTAGCTTTCATTTACCTCCCCAGAAGGATTTTATATGATGTTTCATATGTGCTTTGAAATCTTCTTTTGGGATAAAATTATTATGGATGTTGTTAGCAGCGGAGTTTTGATTTTTGGCTTCTTGATCAGCTATTTCATTGCCTTGTATGCGAATGTGAGATGGAACCCTTATGAAATGAACTACCTTTCTTTTCCCTTGCAAGTCACTTAATATATTTCGTATGAACTTGAGGTGAACATATTTTGGATACATCTGCTGAACTGTTATGCTATTCAGGGAGTCTGTGATGATTAAGAATTTTTCACGGGGAAGATCGTTGATGTAAACTAGAGCAATTCGAATAGCAAGTAGTTCTGCTGTTGTTCAGTTTATTGCAGATTGAACCGTTTGATGTTATAGCTGATGTGGCTACCCCTATTGCACTTTTCGTTGCATCTGTGTGGATTTGTTGGAAGTCAGGATATCTGTCGATAATTGCATTAAAAGAAGTTGAAATTTCTTTATGTGGAGTCGAGTTTTTATCGTATCGTAGCAAGCTGAGATTACAAGTTGGGGCTTAAATCAACTAAGGTGGGGTATTATTTTGTCATTTAATTTGATAAAAAAATTAGTTTGAGTTTATTTAGAGTATTTGTTCATTTATTATTTTTTCTTACAATAAGGTATATCTAAATTTAATTCAATATATTTCAAACACTTTTCTAGATTCAATTACTTAGAGACCAGTGCTATCAGGCATAGCTTAGAAGTAACATTTGATTATGTAAAAAATTATTATGAATGACTGAATGAAGCAGATTCAAAAAAAAGATTTGATTGATTAAACAACGCTCAGTCACGAAATTCCTGAAATCAAAGTTATTGACATTTATAAACTTTAATAAATTGAAGAGGCAAAAAACATAAAACTGTTTCATTATTTTTTTCGGCTTTGGACGAATTTAGACGCTAATTAGGTAAGTGCTATTATGTCTAATATCGTTAGTGTCATGTTCTAATAATAGATAGAAAAGGAAGCCACAGAAACCCTTACCGAAGCCTTGTACATAAGATATTCTCAATTATTTGATTTATAGACTTTAAAAATAAATTACTCAAAACTATGAAAAGTATTATAACTATATTCTAGAGAAAATTGCTGTTTTTTATTGATAATACTTGTGGATTTATCGAATTTCTGATATAGGGTTGATTAGATGAGCAGATTATATTGAAGAGGCTAAATTTTTTCGATAACATTTTTTTTTTTGAAATAGGTTAATCGTAGTCGAACTTCTGAGAATAATATTTATGAAGACAAATCTTCAAATCCAATAATTAAGGAAATGTTATGTCCATCACGTGGGTATGAAGCAATACAAAATATTGGGAATCATAAAAAAGTATGATATACTAATGTCTCAAATTATGAATTTGGTATCATGACCTTTTCGAAAATAAACAGTAGAGTTTTAAAGTTTGAAAGGTGTATGTTTTCTGTTTTCCCACCAACCTTTTCCTTCAATTTCCCTCTTTCCACGAAAACGACATGTGAACGTTTGTACTTCAATTGCATTGAATTCTGTTAAATTTTATTGACGTTATTAGAGAAAACTCATTTACTATTGCATGCAACATTTTCGATCTAAAAACCTATTAATTTTTAAGAACGTTCGTACTGTTTCTTCATTCATACCTCATTCTTTTTGCTTTTCATCGTGATATTAGGAAACAGTTCTATTTGTCCTTCAATTGGGCAAAATGCTTTAATAACGGGGCAATTTCCCTTTATTTGTGTATTGAGTTGAATGTAACTGATTGACTGTAATTTATGAAATATCGTCTATGAATTTTGATTGCAGAACATCCAACTCATAGCTTTGCTGCAGAAGTTCGGTGGAATTTCATCTTGCCTACTCCATTTTGATCTACTATTATTGAAGAATTAGGATATTACGAAATGTTGAGAAATTGATGTAATATTAATTGTGTTATTTGTTGATTTTATCTTAGATACGGTTGCTATAAATACACTCATTATGCTCTAGAGCGTAATGAGCGGGCATAATGGATCATAACGCCCGCTCATTGTACGAGGAGAAATGAAGCAACTTCCATTGATTAAATACCCCATAATCCTTGTCGTATACGATTCTGGATTTCTCCGGCAATGAATTATTCGCAGCTTTGGCTGCATTTTCTATGATATTCTTGGGTAAATTCATTTTCATTTCCATTACTTCTATAAGACTACAAAAAGAAAGCAGCGCTGACTCTCACTAAATATGATGACAAAAATATTCACAAACGTCAAAACATCAACAAATGACATGCCTACTATGAGAAGGAAAATGGAAAGTATAGGAGCAATAAACCGATTTTAAAATAGTTTTTGCATGATAATAAAATAATTTTTTCGTGAAAAATAATATCTTGTATGCACCACGTGCGTTACTAGATCCTCACGCCCATCGGGCGTTAGGATCTATATAACGCACTTGGTACATAAATAACTATTGTGTATACTATTGTTTTTCTAACTGTAAGCAGTCAGGTAATACCTTAGGGATACAAATTATAAATCATTCTCCTTCTAAAGATAATTGATCAATTACAATTAAACATATCACCCTTACTTCTCATTTTTTTAAAACAATTTTCAACTTAACTTTGACCAGTAGTTTATGCAAAATATTTTCAATTAAAGTATATATAACTGAGATTGAATTCTCGCACATCATTTGGTGAAACATCATAAAGAATAAAGTATAAACTTTAAAATAAAAACAATTGGCTTATGTTTCACAATATAAAAAATATTTAGATACTGTATTTAGCAGTAATAAAAAGTCGACATGTTTCGAGTTATGAACTCATTATCAAGACTGACTACAGGAGAGTATTGCATCGTAATTTATAAAACAGACGAAAGCAAAGGTGATACCTGAAAATCAATAAGCGATATCTAGAGATGAACCCAAATTTAACAACTCAAGCAGTCAACGAAACAATGTCTGCCTTAAACTTATGTTTGAAACAGAGTTATTTCAAATTTAATAATATAATATACAAACAAGAAGACGGATTGCCCATGAGATCACCGTTATCGCCTTTGTTGAGTGAAATTTTCATGAATAACTTGGAAGAAAAAATTTTCAATGCTGATAATAATTTAATTACTACCGTTTTATTATGGAGGCGTTATGTAGATGATATTTTTTGTATTTGGACAGGTACAGATAGGCAGTTAGAAAATTTCCTTAAATATATAAATACTTTCTACAACTCGATTCAATTTACAAAAGAAGTAGAAAACGAAAACGGTACCTTGAATTTCTTAGACGTTCAGATTGCTAGGAATTTGAATTCTTTTACTTTCAACATTTATAGAAAACCAACATTCACAGATACTGTAATTCACAGCGACAGTAACCAACACATTAAAATAAAACTCAGTGCTTTTCATTCGTTCATACATAGGTTGTTCACGATTCCATTCTCGGAAACAAATTTTCAAACTGAAGTTAATACAATTAGATTATTAGCCATCAATAACGGTTACAATGATTGTCTTATCGACAAGCTCATTGGGAAAAAACGAATTAAGTATCTGTTGCATTCAATATACCCCACGCAAACTATTAATGAAGAACAAAAATACTTCCCAATAAATTATGTGCCTAATTTGAGTAGCAAAATTTGCAACAGACTATCGAAAAATAACGTTAAAACAATTTGTACAAATAAAAGAAACTTGAAGTCATTCTTGGTCAATAATAAAGAAAAATCTACCATCGGAGAAAACAGTGGTATTTACAAAATATTTTGTGACGAATGTCCTGCTTTCTATATTGGACAGACAGGAAGGAATATGAATATTCGTGTTGAAGAACATAAAAAGTCAATTTTACGAAACAAAAATACCACTGGCTTCTATGAGCATTGTATAAAATTCAATCACTTCCTGGATTTCAACAAACCCAAGTTGTTACATTCAGGTAACAAGGGTAAACGCCTTGACCTTCTTGAAATTCTCGAAATAAGTTCCGCCCATAATAGTCAATTACCCCTTGTAAACGAACAAATTGATTTTCAGGTATCACCTTTGCTTTGTCTGTTTTATAAATTACGATGCAATACTCTCCTGTAGTCAGTCTTGATAATGAGTTCATAACTCGAAACGTGTCGACTTTTTATTACTGATGAATACAGTATCTAAATATTTTTTATAATATTGTGAAACATAAGCCAAGTGTTACTTTAAAGTTTATACTTTAAAGTATCTATTATTAAATTTCAATGTTGCATAATATATAGTATGAAATTCTTTTACTGAAAGAAAAGAAACCTGGATGAATATATAAATTTTTCTCACATTTGGAATAGTAGGTATATAAAATAAAATAATTCATCCATAAACCATATGGTGGATATTGATAAGCCATATTGCCATTCGAAAGCAATGACGTCACCGATGCAAGGGCGATATAGAAAAGACACCTAAAATATAGAGATTGCATTTAACGATTTTCGACAACAGGGAATATATCCCGGATACTCACTATCACTGACATTAATAGGAGAGCAAAAAGGGCGACTTGGAAACAGCCAACTTGACAAATTATGCTATCCGGCTGCGAAGTGAAGAGCTATTGTTTTTGTTAGCTGTACGCCAATCGGAGAAAATGGTTTCACTACTATACTTCAGTACGGGATCTTTTGTTGAAAGTGCACAACATGAATAGTCTTAAAAAAGATAATGTTTCGGTGAACTCCCAACGTCCTTTTCTTCCGCTCTACGAAATAGTAGAAGTAGATAACAAAAGGAGAATGAAACTTTCGAGTAAGAGATTTTCCCAAATCCTCTAGAGGCTTTTGATCGATGAATGTGTGCTTTAAGCTCGAGGAAAAAGGAATTCGTATATGAAATCACCTGACCTAATTGAAAAATTATATTTGTATTAAATTCTGAATATATATATTTATATATATATATATATATATATATATATATATATATATATATATATATATATATATATATGTATTAATATATAGCAGGACATGTTATTTACGATCCTTCGGGGGAAAATGTTAGAAAATTCGACATCTGAGCCACACACAATATCTTCACCATAGACGTAAGATACATATTTGCAATGTTCATATTTCTACTCATTGTCATTTCTTAGAAATAACCACTTTTTAAACCGATTTAATTAAAAAGTTGACTGTTCGTCTTGAATTCGTAGTTTTTTTCAAATCTTTTGAAAGATCAAAGGTACTTTGGCGTTCATGAATTTTCGAAAAATTGAAAAGTCAAAGACAACCATGTTTCATTACATTTCTGGCGGCTATGACCGTTTTCAGTTAGTAATTATGTGATATTCAGTCCAAATCAAGAAGTCAGGTATGCTCATATTAGATGGTACTGGAAACCACAGAAACCCACATCCACGTAATTAACAAAATATGTTCTTATTTATTTCTATAAGAGGGAATTTAGTATGAATTTAGCTTTCTTTTTTAGTTTTTCGATTATTCTAAGAACCCTGGAAGACAGTAATTTGAATATGTTGTTCATCTTCTTCTTCTTTTTAGTCGCTATCTCGTATTCGAGAATCGTGCTTTCACGAGTTGCTCTCCACAATATGTCTCCATTTATCCCTGTTCTCTGCCATCCTGACTGTGCAGGCTAGACTATGGCTCGTGATGTTAGTGATGAGGTGCGTATATCTAGTGGGGGATCTACCTCGGGGTCTTTTTCCGGCTACCATGCCCTCAACGGTTAGTCTTTCAAGGCCGTTTCTACGTACTACGTGACCTACGTGGCGATGTTTTCAGCTACTATTGTTCTTAGTCTCTTTTTTGGTTTTATTTGTTAATGTATCGATTCATTGGTTATTCTTTGTGTCCAAGAGATTCTCAGCATTCTACGCCAACAGAACATTTCCAGGGCGTCAATTTTCTTTTTGTCCGATACTTTGAGTGACCAGCATTCTGACCCATAGAGAAAGATTGAGAAGAACAGACTCCTTACCAGTCTCAATTTTGTTGCCAAAAAAATTTAATGACTTCTCCATATGTTTGTTAGTTTAGTCATAGATTCCTTTGCTGAGGAGCTTCTACTTTTGATCTCTTGACTGGATCCGCTCTCGATGGATATTAGTAAACCTAGATAAATGAAAGTGTTTACTGTGTCGATGTTATTTATGTTCTTCATTTCTGTTCTACTACTGTTGTTAACTCGATCAACTATCATAATTTTGTCTTTTTATTTATTCTCAGACCAATCTCCTTGCTGAAATGATCTATTCTCCTAACCAGGTCGCCGAGTACCTTCTCTCATGCCGCAATTGCTGTAGTGTCATCAGCGTAGCGAAGGTTGTTATTCTTTTTGCCGCCCAGTGTTATTCCTCCAGTCGAGTCTTCCAATGCTCTCCTCATAACCCATTCGCCATAGATGTTGAACAAGAAAGGACTCAGTATGCATCCTTCTCTAGCTGGAATGGGTCTGTCAGCTCATTTTCCACTCTTACGTACGCTCTGTTGTTTATAGATCCCCTCCATTTCCTTGTCCAAAATGTCAAAATTGTGACTGAATTTATCCAAATTCTGACGTTTTGTTCTACGTGTAGTAGGGAGCCGTTAGAGATGCCAATGTTCCGGGGGAAAAGTACTGACGAGTGTAGATTTTTTGGGCATAAGGGGGAAACTCCAATACACCTGCTTACAGAATGCCTCGCCATTGCAAGCCAACAGAAGGAATGCTCTGGTCAAAAACTTGTAGAAGTCCGGACATACCTTTCTTGAAGTCTTCCTAGATATTGGAGCTGAATAGTACTCTGGAACTAGAAGGTGACCTGTAGATAGCTCAGTGTTGGAAACAGCTCTGATGAAGGGCACAATAGACCTTAAGGTCTCGGTGCAGAGTATCCCAATATCAAATAATTAAATAGCCTTTTGTTCATTTGGTTAGGAGATTTTATATCATCATATTTATCTATTCCGTTGTATGGTAAATTCAAGTACGTCCTATTAGATCTCAAACAGTCATACCACTGTCACAAAAAATAATCCCCAAATAGGATATACTATAAACTAGAGGACAATAATATTTAATCCATATGTATCTTCTTTGTAACAAGGGAATAACCCAAAATTTAAACTTCGAGCCTTTATATAACTTTTCTCTTGCGATTAAAAAGCAGCTCTAGTGGTAGACTCCTGCTTCTATCTTCCATGACCCTACTTCCAATACTGATGAGAGACTTGAATGTTTTATATCCCACAATTTTATAGTCGCTAGAATCCATTATATATAAAGAACTAATACTATATTCCGACCATTTTTAGCGCGCTGTATATGGTAATGATATCGCTCTGTGTGCAAACGTTCTAAGGCTAAAGCTAAATTTTCCGCCGCCCAACTTTCCGGAATCGAATTTCTTTCAGCGCAGAGTAGAGATGAAAAATCGCGCCATTATTTGATGCGGATATAATTTACTGAAGGGGATTAAACTGAGTTTTATTGAAAGGATTGGCCATGAAATGGCCGATAAAATATAGTGTAGCCATTATGACTTCCGACACAGATTGTTCGGAACCAGGGACGCCACTGTCTGGGACGAGCAAAGGATTATCCGGCTCACTTTCCAAACTTACGCTATCGCAGCTGGCCAGGTGCAGATTGCAATTTCAGTTAGCGAGTAAATTAAAATTTGAGATCGTTAGTGAAATGTTGTATGAGTATTCTTCTTTGTATAATGAACTTTTCAATTCATATATTGTTTTGTGCTCAGCAATTATTTAGCTTATTGAGTGTAGTCGTGTAGTCGCGAAGCTTACATGTTGTTTTAAACTTTTGTCCCGCGTTCTTCTTAGTTTTCCTTTTGTTCCGTCATTTTCTTCTTCATAGAGTTGAGTAAAATCAGTAATCTCAACATCAAATAAGAAATATTCTGAATTATTCATTAATTTTATCTAATTTATATGTCACAACTTGATTGTTGAACATGACGAAAAGCATAATCAACATCAAAGGTTGCAATTTTAGAGTAATAGGGTTCAAAGTTTGTAGTTAGGTATTTTCGAAAGTTATCTTGGATGGGATTGGTTGGGGGGTTGACCCCCTGGGGAAAGAAATAATGCTTCTTTATATGATAAAGGGCGTAATTTTGGAGCAATAGGATTGAAAGTTTGTGAGTAGGTAGTTTCGTATGATATATTGAATGGGATAGGTTTTAATGCGAATTGGTTGGGGGTTGACCCCCCAGGGAAATAAATCTTGTTTTCACGATAGAAGGCGCAATTTTGGTACTATAGGGTTGAAACTTTGTTGGTAGGTAGTTTCGTACGATATATTGGATACTTATTTCTATATGAATTGGTTAGAGGGCTGACCCACCGGACGAGGAAATAAATCTTGTTCACACGATAAAGGGCGCAATTTTATAGAAATAGGGTTAAAAGTTTGTAAGCACTTAGTTTCGTATGATACCTTGGATGTGATTGGATTTGGTACAAATTGGTTGGGGGGGTTGATCCCCCGGGGAGGAAATAAATATTGTTCACACATTAGAGGGTGCGTTTTTTTTTAATTTGGAAAAAAATCATATTTCAATGAATATATTTTTCAAACTGGATACGTTATGAAAACCTGCTCTTCTAATGCAGCTCATGAGTTTTTCAATTATAAGTACCTACCTATTCATATTTTCGAGACTTTTCATTACTTATTAGATTCAAGAATCGGTAACAAGTAGTTTAAAAATACAACAATCAAATCATGAAAAACATACTAGTCGACCATGGTCAATTTCATACATTACATAAAGTGAACAAGGAAAATTCTTTAATAATTTAAAAAATTATCAAACAACTTTCCAAGGAAGCTGCTTATACGTATAATCTGCATTCATAATCGACCGGTGAATTATAGAAATTGTCAAGTCACCCCGACTCAAAATCTGCATACAGCTGTTTCGATCTTATTAGATCTCATCAGTGCAGCTTATTTGACTCGGAGTGAATTAACAAATTTCTAATTGTTCCCCAATACAAATCGTGGTCAGTAACACTGGCTGGATAACAATCCAGAGCGCCATCCCACTAAAGATATTGGGAAACAACAATTCACCGCTTAGACTGAAAATGCAGAAATTCGTCGCTTAAACACGCACCTCCTGATATGAAGATATCTACTCTACAACAGTGGTGTATATGATTCCAAGGCACACTAACATAGTGATTTAAAACCTTTGGATATACTCACGAGAGCGCGCTCCGAATTTTTCAGTCGCTTAATACGCAAAATACAACAATCAAATCATGAAAAACATACTAGTCGACCATGGTCAATTTCATACATTACATAAAGTGAACAAGGAAAATTCTTTAATAATTTAAAAAATTATCAAACAACTTTCCAAGGAAGCTGCTTATACGTATTCAGCAACGCAATTGCCTTGGAATCATATACACCACTGTTGAAGAGTAGATATCTTCATATCAGGAGGTACGTGTTTAAGCGACGAATTTCTGCATTTTTAGTCTAAGCGGTGAATTGTTGTTTCCCAATATATTTAGTGGGATGGCGCTCTGGATTGTTATCCAGCCAGTGTTACTGACCACGATTTGTATTGGGGAACAATTAGCAATTTGTTAATTCACTCCGAGTCAAATAAGCTGCACTGATGAGATCTAATAAGATCGAAACAGCTGTATGCAGATTTTGAGTCGGGGTGACTTGACAATTTCTATAATTCACCGTTCGATTGTGAATGCAGATTTTGCGTTGCTGAATACGTATAACCAGCTTCCTTGGAAAGTTGTTTGATAATTTCTTAAATTATTAAAGAATTTTCCTTGTTCACTTTATGTAGTTTAAAAATAGTTTTCAGATTCCTACTTGAATGAATAAAAGTAGAGTCGTGTGACTTGTAATGGTAAGTCTTGGGTTAGAGTTTTCAGGTCGCGTAATGGCCTCTAACATGACCTCTAACCACCTTGCGTTTCATATTATTATTATTTTTCTGATACCTACAGCTATTGAATGGCAGATACAAAAATGAATCTAGTTTGTCGAACAAATAACGCTATTGTTGGACGAAAATAAATTGAAATTTGAATGAAAATCTAATATGTTGTATAAGGATTGATGCTTTATAATTAAATTATATTGCAATTTTCATCAAGTGTGGTTTGCCCACTGTTTGCATTCAACTAACAATGGATGTGAAATTATATTACTGTCATATCAAAAATAATTATCAGAATCGAATCAGTGATATTTTCGTTGTCAACTTATATTAATTATTGTTACAATGTTTTAAATTTCCTTTATTTTCTGGAATTAATATAGTGTGGGATTGGAATGTGATAACATGAATTATAGGAAGAGAAATTCTTTTATATTTATAATTAATGAATCCAACTGTTCAAATTGGATATTATAAGGAGAATAAAGATATTCGAGCTATCTAAAAGTCTATAAATAGAACTCCAAAATACATTTTTGTATCACTACAGTTAACTTTGAATAATTATTCAAATATTAAAAAATTATAAAGCTTGAATCCTTCTTCTTTCGCTTTTTCTATATCAAGTGTTATTTATGTTAATATTACATTTCTTTCAAAAGTTAATCATTAATTTCAACACTCAGAAACAAGATTCAATTTCAAACTTTTATTAAACTAAAACTTTTATTGTATCTAACACGATAAATAATGAAAAATTATATTATTTATAGATATTTTGTTTATTACATTGAAAACTTAGAAAATTATAAAAATAAACATAACCTTTATACATATTCAATTCACATTAACAGATATATTTTACTTAATTGAAAAAATTTCAGTAAACTTCAAAATGTTCCACAGAAATTTACGAATAATTACGGATTTGTTTGCACCCTTGATTAATTTTGCTTTGATAAATAGATCTGGTTTCTAACCGTTGTAAATATTAATTTGCTTTGATTATAAATGCAATATTCACATGAAAACCAATCAACACGAAAAAGTTTTCAACTCACCATTTTTTAATATTTGATTGATTGTAAATCGTTCATTGCAGTAGTACTATCAACATTTCAGTGGTATTATGACGACCTATTCATAAGCTATCAGACAGGATTTAACAACATGAAAATTTGTAAATATTTTAAATAATTTGAAATTGAATTTGAAAAAGTAAATCCGGACCTGCATATAATTTTTCTATTAATCAATTGAAAACTGATATTAGCCTTTTTGATCATTCAGTATATACCCAGATGTTAATATAATTTGATATGCTTCGAAAGATATACGGGAATTGTATTACAGTTTTTTACAGTACAGGTCTTCTAATTAAACCTTCTCTTTATTGCTAATGAACCTAGTTATTTCCTATTTCTAGTGTTTTTAAGACCTAACGACCTCCATTATTTTAAAAACCGCTCATATCATGGTTGACAAAAAGTACAAAAACGTGAGTTTTCTCAAACTATCTGTACACTTGTATACCTACTTTCTGTTCGGATGAGGTGCATATAAAAAAATACGAAATATAAACAATAATCATTAGAAGTATATTGTAAATTGTGGGATTTGTGACAACATAATTATGAAATGCATTTATATAGTTCAGCAACGTTTCGCAGAATTTTTTCATCTGCTTCTTCAGGCCTAAAAGGTTTTCATTCTTAAATTTTGAACAAATTTACTATACCTACTAGAATATTATATTTCAAACATTAATAACCTCTATAGAACATGTCAATCCAGTAGTCATCACTTTAAAAGAATCTACTGCGATGATTGATCATTCCTATATTATGTGGATTTATAACATTTCCTTTAAAGCAGAGTATCAGTCAATTTCTCAAAGTTTAATACTGAAAATCTTTTCGGGCCTGAAGAAGCAGATGAAAAAATTCTGAAAAACATTGCTGAATATAATCACCATATAAATCTAGGTTATATTTATTTTGTCCTAAATACCACAACTTACAATATAGTTCGATAAAATAGTATATTATTCAACGAGCACAAAATGATTGCTATTTTTCACGAGGGTGAGGTGCGACACTCACCTGAGGCTCGTGTCGCAATTCACCCGAGTGAAAAATTGTAATTTTGAGCGAGTAAAATACTATACTTTATTCACGACTTCCTTGAAAAAATTAGTAATAATCTTCATTTTCAACAATAAAAATATCAAAAACGTTGACATAACATTTTCTGTGTTCACTGAAAACTGCATACTCACGTAAACGTCAACTATTTCACTTGACATCGATTCCATTCATTTCTTTCACTCTAATAAAAATGAAACAGATCATTTTGCATTTATTTATTTATATTAATATCAACAGAACAATTATTGAAAATAAACGAAAGCATTGAATTTATAGATGAATCAATGTTTTGAAATCTAACAATAATAATATCATAACAATGTAAATGATGTTCTCTAGTTTAGATAAACGTCCTGAGTGTGACGTCATGCAGTGAATAATGAACCATTATTCACTAGTGAATAATGCGTAGTGTTACACTTTAGGAGGCACATGTATAATGAATGTTTTATAGTACAGTCGTGGACAAAATAATTAATTTCTAATTTCTCATCATATGTAAATTACTAAGTAAAATACTGAATATAAGGATATCATTCATTTGAATCATAATCAGAACTAAAACACTCTTCATTATAACAATAATATTCTTCATCGAATCAGAAAAATGAACTTAAAGTTTGACCCGAAGTCAAAGGTAAGGAAGGTCCCCATGAACAAGAACCTCAAGTTTTAGAAGTATGTCGATGACGTGAAGTGTCCCTCTTTATAATGAAAAATGAATCCCTCTCAAAGCAGAAAATGTCAAGCTCCAAAGCAATCTTTCAATATATTCGCCTACGATTCTGCGAAATATTATGAACGTTTTTATTCAGAATAAAATTCATATTCAAGAAAATGAACATCTTATTGTTATTCCGAATATACAGAATTCAAATGTGAGAGTGTATATATATACGAATGCGAGTGTAGGTATATCGTATCCCTAAATTGCTGATATATCTAGAACAGAATATTTCATTTAAAATTTTCTAGCACATGTAATGTTTACGATAAACATAACCTGAACTATCTGGGTTCAATAAAATTCACTGACATGATTTCATATACTTTCATACTGTAAATGCTACAATTTTCAACCAGAATTCTGTCTAAAGTATTTAAATTCTTTTATTTTTCAGTTGTATATTATTTGTTGATTTAACTTTAGATACGATTGCTATAAATACACTCATTATGCCCTAGGGCGTAATAAGCGGGCATAATGGATCATAACGCCCACTAATTGTACGAGGGGAAATGAAGCAACTTCCATTGATTAAATACTTCATAATCCTTGTCGTATACGACTCTGGATGTTTCCGCCAATGAATTATTCGCAGCTTTGGCTACATTTTCTATGATATTCTTGGATAAATTCATTTTCATTTCCTATAAGACTATACAAAGAAGCAGCAATGACATTCACTAAATATGATGACAAAAGTATTCACAAACGTCAAAATATCAACAAATGACATGCCTACTGTGAGAAGGAAAATGGAAAGTATAGGAGCAATGAACCGATTTTGAAATCGATTTTTCATTATAATAAAATAATTTTTTCGTGAAAAATAAAATCTTGTATACACCACTAGATCCTAACGTCCATCGGGCGTTAGGATCTATATAACGCACTTGCTACATAAATAACTATTATTTTATATTAGTAGATATTATACATAAAAACGATTTGATCCTTCAAAACTTGGCTATACCGAATACTTTTATTTGATTTTCTACATAAGAGCTTTCAATTTATTTTAAAATTCATGCAGTAGAAATATATGATAGCTAACGAATTCATTATTTCGTTTTGTTTATATAAATTTATAAATTTTTTTATTTTTGCATTCAATTTAGTAAACTTCTTAATACAAATTTTGTTCAGTATAATTTTTTTTAAATCTTTCCTATCAAATCAACTAACGATCTTGAATATTACTCTTTCTGCAGGTACATGATGCTTTATAAAGGTGAAGTTATATTAATTTAATTTTATTTACTTTATTCTTGAATCAAATAGCACTAGTAAGATTTGTAAGCAGTGTGATGTGAAGTAAGATATTCATTTATTTCTGAAACATAATATACCGAAATTTCGAGAGCCACTTGATAAAAAATCAAGTTTATCATATGAAAATTATACAGCTTGAAGTTTACAAAATTTGAGGCGTTAACGTTAGGTGTTTTTTATATCTTTTCGACGATATAATCATCGAGCTGATATTAGGAAACTAAACTTTCCACTGTAATTTACTTAATCAGAAACTTCTGAAGTACTTATTAGCTACCTGTGTAGAAGCTTCACCTATAATTTATTTTGACTATTAGCAAGAATGGAACGGAATTCAAAATTGAATTCTCCTAGTGAAATAACAAATCAACATCCTTAAATGTTGATAACTTTACCTATACATGAGGTAGATAAATAATATAGGAGCCGGAAGAATACAAACTTTTTTACTTATAAAATTACTATAACTAATGATGTTCATTGAGGGAAATAAGACTGCATGAATGAGAAGAAGAATTGAATATTATTTTTCGAATATATTGTTTCATTTTTATCATTGAATTATTTAAATATTGATACATTCAGAACGAAATTTTGAAATATATATATATATATATATATATATATATATATATATATATATATATATATATAAATATAGGAATATATATATATACATATATATACATATATATATATATATATATATATATATATATATATATATAAATATGTATATATTCATATATATACTATATAGAGATACCTATTTACAAATGTAGCGAAATTACTACAAGAACATTCTGTTGCTATGAAATATCTATGAAAAGTGGATTTCACTCTTAATGAACTGCAACTGCATATCTTACATACGAGAAATTTATGAATTTCAAGAACCATAACATAGCAAAGAGCACCAAACAACTGTTCTTTCTACCTCAAACTGATCTTATACGGGCAATTATACGGTTATTAGCTTCACTGAAATGCGAGATTGTGAGCTGATGCTTCTGTTAATATGCGTTAATTATCTATAAAAATAATATTAACGTGGATGGACTCGAGTCAGCATTAAATCTTGTATTTGAAATGCTTGTTCGTAATTTTGTGCCATTCAGTGAGAACGAACATGAAACTACTTATATCATTTTTAACTATATTCACGCAACTATCTTTATTGAAGAAGCATTGCTTGGAGATGAAAATTTCTCTAGTATTCATAATTATTTGAGAACGCTGATCTCGGATATATTATATAGCAGGGGATCTTGACATTTTCACCATAGAAGCCTGGAAAAAGCGACTTATATGTTTCAATTCTTTGTTAATGAAATTTGACATGTACTAAGAATCGGAGGTCCTCTGTATTGCCTAAATATATATTCGTACATATGTACATGTATATATAAATATATACAGTGGCGTAGATAGCTTTTTGCGATGGGGGGGGATATGACTTAGTGCAAAATTTCATAAGTTTTTCTTGTAAAGTTCTATTCTTGTTGATAAAAATAATCTTTTATGTAGATAGTACAAAATAAGCAGAAAAATTGAATTAAATTGCAAAAAATTCAAATTATTTGAATTGGAAAAAATTTATTAAAAATTAGTGAAAAATTGAATTATATTAAATTGGATATATAAATCATTGAACATATTCTTGGGAAAATTAGAGAAGAAAATCTAGTTTTCGGCGTTTTTCGACATTCATGACTTCGTCAACTGTGATTCCAATTTCACGACGGATTGCCAGAGCAGCCAAACCTTTCAAAAACAAAAAATTAGACAAACATGAGTTTTTAATTTGCAATGAATTTTATATATTCAGTAGGGTCATTACAAGTCCACTTATTTTATCGTGCTCCTTTGAATCGTTTCTATTCGCTTCAAACGTCGATACCGACAGCATAGCTAATATTCTGAACAACATATATAAAAATTTCTAGGCAATCATCAAGTTCTATTATCGAATTTTTAGGCTTAACATCGCCTTTACGAATTGATATTTTTCCACACTTTCAAGTTACGAGAACAGCAGGTGTGGCAGTAAGAAATTTTTGATAAAACTCATCACTTTTGATGAATTTATCAACTGATTTGTCAATTTCGTATAAATCATGCTTGAAAAACATCGAAAATCTTTCTAATATATTTAGTCTAGTCAAAAAGTGCTTTTTTGTTCGACTTTTTTCAGCAGTCTCGGAAAAATATGAGCAAGGTGTCATTCGATTCGTAATAGCATATAGACCTTTTTGAGAAAAATGAATTTCGCTCGCAAAAATTGTGAAAGTAAACAATATACTGAAAAAAAGGGGATTGGTTCTTTGCCAATATGTCAAAAATTAATTGAGATTTTTGAAATATGAAGAAAGATTCGAAAAGAAGAGGAAATTTCCCAAAAAAAGACCAAACTACTGGAACTGTAGGATCAATATTCATAATTTTCTCAAATAGGTAAAAATTAATTGAGATTTTTGAAATATGAAGAAAGATTCGAAAAGAAGATGAAATTTCCCAAAAAAAAGACCGAACTACTGGAACTGTAGGATCAATATTCATAATTTTCTCAGATAGGTAAAAATATGGGAAAACGGGAAATTTGGTTTGGGCAATTCACGCCCATTTAGGGCACTTCAACAATTATTTTTCCATATTAAATATGAAAATTAAGGAATGAAAAATTCAGACAATTACTAAATCAATGAATGAGCAATAATCCAGCGATAATAGCGATTTTTGAATTAGTTATGCAATAGATAATTAACAATTTTTTGGTACTTGAACATGAAAATTGTAAGTGTGATAAATGTTCACTATGGGTCTGAAATTATTTTTCGTTCTTGGAGCTATTATTATAAGGCTTCAGAGTAAATTCCCATTGAAAAAATTTCAATTTTTCAGTTGTTTATTGACAATTTACGTAGGTATAGTTTTGCAAAATCAAAATGAATTTTTTTTTATAATTTTAATGATCCGTTTTTTATTATCGGAAGCTACATGGAAATGGTTTTTTCAATATTCATCTCCTATTGTTCAAAAAATTGTTATAAACAAATGCGTCGTTTATAAGAGGAGAATCAAGAAAAGAGAGTACTGATTAATTAAAGTGCGTAAATTGTTAATGAAAAACTGAAAAATTAAATTTTTTTAACTGGAATCTATTCTGCATTTTTTTGAAACTAGCTCCAAGGAAGGAAAAAAGTATCAGATATATAGTTTAACAGTGATTACAATTGCAATGTTCTTGTTCAAGCAGCAAAAAACTATTGCATAACCAATTGAAAAATCGCGATAAAAATATTTTGTCACTGGATATATTGTTCATTTACCGTTCCAGTAAGAACTTGAAATTTTTCATTCCTTAATTCAATATTTAATATAGTTGAACAATGTTTATTGTTAAAGTGTCCCAAATGGGCGCTACTTTCGCAAGCCATACTACCCGCTGTCGGCCGTATTTTTACTCTGAGAAAACTATAAATATTAATCCTACAGTTCCGGGAGACTTTTTGTATATGTATTTAGATATCAAAAATATCAATTACTTTTTGAGATAATTTATTCTTTCAGTAAATTGATTATAAGTTTTACAATTTTCAAGAACGGAACTTAAATTTTTTCAAAAAATATCTTCATGCTCTTTCGAATCGAATGACACCTTGTTCATATTTTTTCGAGACTCATGAACAAAATTGAACAAAAAAAGCACTTGTTGACTAGACTATATTCTCATGATTAGTAAATCTTTCTCCAAGTCCAGAAATGGATTGAAAATTTTTATTTAATTCAAAATGTTATGGAGTAATTAAATTGTCAAAGCCAAAAGTTAGTCATATTTTGATACCTACTCTACCTCAAAAAATATTCGAAATATTAAATATTGATTGAAAATATTCTATGTAAACAGAAATTTAATCATTCACTAGGAACAAAAAACGTGTGTGACATGGAAAATTTTATTAACCAAGGAAGAAGTCAATCAAAACCTCTTCGTACTTCCTTTATTTCCAAATTTTATACTACCTATACTATTAAACAAAACTGCTCGTGTTTTAGATATAATACTACACCATTAAACAAAAGTTCTAGCAGTTTTGTTTAATAGTAAATATAGTATACAATGTATAAAGAGAAGAAGTACGAGGTGATTTTGGTTGACTTCTTCCTTTCGAAATGAAAATTTTTTTTTAAACAAGTTTTTTGCTCGAGTGACCGACTAAACGTACTAATTAAACATTGAATAGAATATGCTCTAAACTAATAGTTACTTCACCCAAAATTAGAAATTTCAATTTCTTGATTAATTATAATGTTGAAATTATAAGTAGATATTGCACACACAATTGCACAGTCGTCACGAAAACATATCTATACATGATTTTCATATAATCGCACATACATAATACCAAAAGAGCATACCATAATAACAAGAGAGCAACATACCATAATACCATAATACCGCCAGTGCTTAATAAATTTCATGTATACTTAAATACGTAGATACGAAGACTTTTATTCAATTCTATTATAATTTTCGTAGGCTCATGGGGGGGGATTGATCCCCTTGATCCCCCCCCTATCTACGCCACTGAATATACATATATATATATATATTTATATATAGATATATATATATATATATATTTATATATAGATATATATATATATATATATATATATATATATATATATATATATAGATATATATATATATATATAATATATATATATATATATATATATATATATATATATATATATATATATATTCATATATATATACTATATATATATATATATATATATATATATATATATATATATATATATATATATATATATTCATGTATATATATATATATATATATATATATATATATATATATATCCTCTTCTTTAGCCTATGCCACATATCTTTTGGCAATTGTTTTTAATATAAGAAGTTCCAAAAACTGTGTTTATATATCATTCATAAACATATTTCATAAAACATCTCATATTTTTTATCTCTTTTTAAAACTTTTGTTGAATGTGATCATGTTTTTCCTATGAACTGAGCGCCTTAATTTTGATTTATAATTGGATCTGGTACGGACATTTATTTCACTGAAGTTGTCAATTTTAATTTTTATCCTGAAGTATATTTTGTTCAAAGTTTGTTCAGTTAAGAAAAATTTCCCATTTTTCATAAATGTCTTGCTACGATCTAATGCAGAAGGTTTAAATGAACGCAATTATGTGTAGATGTGTAGGTATAGTTCAAAACGAAATTCAAGGGTAATACTTCTCCGGATTTCATAGAAATCATATAACACACTTTGCTTCATTTAATTTGTTGTAATGAAACCGAGAACGAAATGGTCAGTGGAATTACGAGTATTTGCTGTCGAGGGTAGAACAGATTCTAGCGCAATGAAAGAACACAATATGTTGTTAGTAGAAATAAACCTGAGTAAATGCCAAAGTAATATAATTTTGATGACTCTCAAATGAACTTTCATTACTTAGTTAATTAATGAAATTTCACAAAAATTCAACTATTTATATGGAAAACTGAGCAGCCCAATCAAACAAGTTTTATCAATAATTAATAAAAATAACATCATAATTTATCAACTGTTTAACTTCATACATTGCAAAAATTTGTTTTTTTCTTTCGTAACTTGTGTGAATAATTGTGAGATGCTTTATAAACTTCAAAATTCACCAGAATATGCAATATTGATATTATTTTATATAAAAAACAAGTTTGTATTTTAATAATATCTATTTCATTAACTTAGTTAAGAATCTATAGTATATAATTCGAACTATTTGGAGAATAAGTAATACAATAAAAAAACTAATGAAGGAAACTAAAAAAACTGAATATATGAAAATAAAATTCCCACGCAAACATCATGTTCATTTGGAAAAAAAAAGAGAATGGAAAAATATACTTCAAGGAAGCATTCTGTGAAAATATCTTCCAATATAATCCTTCAACTTGATGGATAAATATTTATATGAAATTATAGGAATGAGAATTTTTCAGTATATCGAGCTTAATGCTTTTAAATGTCAAATTTCCCCCATAAATAAAACAAAATTTCAAATAGAATATGAGTGACATAAATGGTACGAAAGATAGTTTCTAACGTTGTACCAAATGTCAAGTTGACTGCAGTAACACCAAGGAGTATGCAAGTATACCAAGGTGTGTGTAACTGGAACTAATGCTTTATGAATGTTGAATTTCTCCCATATATAAAATGATATTTCAAAGAGATTGTGGGTGGCATGAATGGTACGAGGGATAGTTCACTTTGTACAAAATCTTATATAAATTGCAGCAATAGAAAGGGGTATGCAAGTATATTAAGAGGTGTGTATCTTGAACCATTGCTTCATGAGTGTCGAATTTTCACTTCTTCATCTTCTTCTCTATGGCTTACAACCCAGAGTGGGTTTCTGCCGACTTCACAAAAGTCCTCCACTGCTGCCTGTGGCGTCAAGAGGATTTTGGATGTTCATTGCCCTTAGGTCTTTGGCAATATTGTCTCTCCATCGGAGTCATGGGCGGCCTAGAGGTCTTTTACCAGCTGTTGCTTCCTTTCATTCAAGATTGACAGTGCTATTCTTCGGTAGCCTTCTCACATGTCCAGCCTATTGTTATCGTTTGGATTTTATTTCTCATGCAATGTTAGACTCTCCGTACAGGTCTTCCAGCTCCCTATTTTTACGGATTCTGTATCTTCTTGTTACTGTATCTACGATTGGACCATATACTTTCCTGGGTAGTCTCCGTTGAAAAACTCAGAGGCGTCTATTTGCCATGGTTAGCGTCCATGTGTCAAATGTCCCCCATATATAAAACGATATTTTGAACAGATTTGTGGGTGACATAAATGGTACGAGCGATAGTTCACTCCGTACGAAATGTCAAGTAAACTGCCGCTACATCAAGGCATAATTATGCAACTATATCAAAGGGTGTGTAACTTGAACCAATTCGGTAGAATTTTACCCATATATAAAACGATATTTTAAAGAGATTGCGATTGACAGAAATGATTACGAGGGATTGTTCACTTTCTACGAAATGTTAAGTAGTACTTAGCTACGCTAAGGATTATGCAACGGTATCAAGGGGTGTATAACTTGAATAATTGCTTTATGGGAGTTTGTACTCCTGATTGGATGCCGAAAGAAATGAAATATACGTGGATGTCATCCAAATCAATTTTTTTAATTTATGTCAGAAGTTCTCCTTTCTTCTTTTAGTTCTATAAAAAGTAAACAGATACGAAGAGAAAACGTATTTTGACTGAAAAACCTTCATTTCTATCTAAAAATATCTTGATTCAAATATAAATGCAAATTTTCACATCTATGTATCTATTTTCAGTTTTGTTCGAAATTATTCTACCGGCATCAATAGAAAACATGAACATGCTGGCCTGCTGCAAATATTCGCCGATGATGCACGTTTGACATTTCTCCAAGCGAAAAGCGCAATAGAATTCTCCACTATTGCAAACGAATAAATTCATCTCCTACTCTTCACCTATCACCATTGATTTCTCGCGCTATGCGGGTCGAGCACCTTGTCGGTCTTCACAATTTTGCTCTTTGATGCTTCAATCTAATTCGAAACTCTATTATCGACCGTTTTTATCCGATAGGTGAGTTCTGGAGTGAATGCCTTAGTGCTACTACACTTGGGCTAATACAGTTTTCGTTCCAGTTTTTGTCGGTTGGATTTCCTTTCTACACTAATTTTCTAGCGAACATTCCCGGCTGCAAGGAATTCAGTCAATCAGAGCGTCTCATTTCCTTGAAAGAATACTTTGTCGGAGAATGTTCGTTTCGTCTATCGAAGAAATTCGATTATTTTCGAATTTCTAGACTTCAGCATGCTTCTATCAATATTAATTCATTTGATAATGTATTTAATCGATCGTTTATTCCGGAATAGTTCCAAAGTCTATTTAATTGAGTTTTAATTCATTTTATTATAGGAGAATAGCAATTCAATATTACTACACAAATTCACTACTGAAAAAAAAAGAACTATTTAACAGTGAATGAAAGCAGCATATAATTGATTTCATAAATTTATATATATATATATATATATGAATATATATACATATATATAATTATATATATATATATATATAATATATATATATATATATATATATATATATATATATATATATATATATATATATATATATATATATATATATATATATATATATATATATATATATATATATATATATGAATATATATATATATGTATATATATAAATATATATAAATTGAATTGAGTTGGCATTTACTTGGTGAAAGTTCATATTCATAACAAGAAATTGAAAAAAAAACTAACTTTTCACAGGTTGAAATAAAAATTTATTGAGTAAACGCGTTTCGTCATAACATTGACTTCATCTCGTACTAAACTACGGTATTACAAAACAATCAATTTATATGAAAATTGAATATAACAGAGGGGTTCCTAGAAAAACTAAATAACAATAAGCAATTCATTCAGAGCCATTAGTAGGTACATTGAACACATTAAGAAGAGGAGAAGTGTTTACTTCAATCTGGTCGTTAACTAGGTTTCCAGAATTTTTATATTAATTGATGTATAGGGATTTTCAACAGTTGGTTTTGTGGAGACTATTTTCTAATTGTAATATATTATAATTGTGATTAAAGATTAGAGTCAGTTTTTTTTTTAATTTCTTTCTATAGTTATATACTTATATATATATATATATATATATATATATATATATATATATATATATATATATATATATATATATATATATATATATATAAATATGAGAGGAGGGTAGTCGCTGACTAGTTTAGAGGATAACTATTTGTAGGGTCTGCAGCAACGTAAAAGGAAACTCTTTGAAGTTTTTCCAAGCTTTCAGAATCGTTTATTCCACCATCAGGGAGAATCTATCATGAGGATGATTACATAGATGTTGATAATACGATATAAGAAACATTGAAAATTATGGTATTTGTTAAAAAATTAGAAAAGTTGATACATTTTTGAAGTTATAATTGAATTTCTGAACGAAATGACAAATCGGTCACTCATTTTTTTTTTTTTTAATTTTCAAATTGAAGTTTGACATTATTTCGTTACGTTAAATTAATTTGATTTTGTGTTATTTTATATCAATTGAAAGTAAAAAAGAATAAATTTCACTCAAATGGCTTATATCTGTTTTTTTATTGATGGATTTATTGTCTTGATAAATAAAGGCCATTTCTAAAAAAGATCTTCTTGAAAGATGTGATTCTCTTGCAAGAACAGTTGTTGAAAGGTAGTTCATCTGGTGGTCACAATCATTGACATGTTTAGCTAAAGCACATCTCTCAGGGTGTAATCTACTATCACTCTTATGAGAAGTGATTCTGTCTTTTAATATTCTTTTTGTTTGGCCAATATAATTCTTATCACAATCATGACAAGGGATATTATAAACAACATTTGTGAGTGATGAAATAGGAATTTTGTCTTTTACTTTCGAATATATTTTTCTCATTGAAATAACTGTTCTATTTGCAATTTTGATGTTTTCAAAAGATTGAAAAATTCTGGTCAGTTTAGGTGTTATTTCTTTTATATAAGGTAATGAGGCATAAAAAATTGAAACTTGACTCATATCTGTAACAAGTTCATTATGAGAATTGTTATTTTGTCCTATAATTTCATTTTCTGATAAGGATGTGCTAAATAAAATTTTCTTGACTAAAGATGGTGGGACCGTATCAGCAGACATTGCACCATTGAAAAACATTACTTTTTCAACTTGATAAAATTTCTCTTTGAAAATAACTATTTTTCATTCAATAGAAAATATTTCAGACAAACTTTTGGAACTCCAATGGGATCTTCAATCTCACCTATTCTTGCAGCTTATGTTATGGATGAATTGCTAGACACAGTGATTCCATTACTCTCTTTTAACTTATTTTTCATCAAAAAATATGTGGATGATATAATATTAGCTTTACCTAATAATGGTATAACAGAAATTTTGGATACTTTCAATAGTTACGACCCATTCATTCAATTCACAATCGAAACAGAAGACTCAGATCTTTCAGTACCTTTTCTTGATACAAAACTTATACGATTGGTTGATAACATAATATTGATTGATTGGTATAGAAAAGCATGCAGTTCAGGAAGGTATTTGAATTTCTTTTCTTATCACAAATTTTCGGTGAAAGTGAATTTGTTAAAACAAATGAAGAACAGAGTACTCAAAATTTCTGATATATCTTTTCATAACAAAAATTTGAATAAACTTCAAGAACTTTTCTTACAAAATTCCTACCCACCATCTTTAGTCAACAAAATTTTATTTATCAGAAAATGAAATTATAGGACAAAATAACAATTCTCATAATGAACTTGTTACAGATATGAGTCAAGTTTCAATTTTTTATGCCTCGTTACCTTATATAAAAGAAATAACACCTAAACTGACCAGAATTTTTAAATTTTTTGAAAACATCAAAATTGCAAATAGAACAGTTATTTCAATGAGACAAATATATTCGAAAGTAAAAGACAAAATTCCTATTTTATCACTCACAAATGTTGTTTATAATATCCCTTGTCATGATTGTGATAAGAATTATATTGGCCAAACAAAAAGAATATTAAAAGACAGAATTACTTCTCATAAGAGTGATAGTAGATTACACCCTGAGACATGTGCTTTAGCTAAACATGTCAATGATTGTGACCACCAGATGAACTACCTTTCAACAACTGTATTTGCAAGAGAATCACATCTTTCAAAAAGATCTTGTTTAGAAATGGCCTTTATTTATCAAGACAATAAATCCATCGATAAAAAAACAGATATAAGCCATTTGAGTGAAATTTATTCTTTTTTACTTTCACTTGATATAAAATAACACAAAATCAAATTAATTTAACGTAACGAAATAATGTCAAACTTCAATTTGAAAATTAAAAAAAAAAAATTGAGTGACACCGATTTGTCATTTCGTTCAGAAATTTAATTATAACTTCAAAAATGTATCAACTTTTCTAATTTTTTAACAAATACCATAATTTTCAATGTTTCTTATATCGTATTATCAACATCTATGTAATCATCCTCATGATAGATTCTCCCTGATGATGGAATAAACGATTCCGAAAGCTTGGAAAAACTTCAAAGAGTTTCCTTTTACATTGCTGCAGTCCCTACAAATAGTTATCCTATATATATATATATATATATATATATATATATATATATATATATATATATTATACCCATATATATATATATATATATATATATATATATATATATATATATATATATATATATATATGGGTATGTTAAAATATTCGCTTATCGTGCCAATGTCTTTGACATTTTATATTGTCGAAGTTATGTTTTTTTCTCATAGCCTTAACCGTATACATAGGTATCCTCTGCTCTATTCAAACTTTGAAAAGTACTCATGAAAAGGAAGAACTATGCGACTTCCTCTCAATTTCAGAATGAATACCGAGACCCATCTTCAGTTATGACATTCGCCAAATATTTAAAGAGCTGATACGGAAAAACCTTCGCAAACAGTGTTCTACTTTATCGAGTACAGACGAATAAAATCATCGCGAAAAGGAGAATTGAAAAGGGTATATCTGATTTCATATTTGCATGAACAAATATTGAAAATTCCTTAGGATATTTCGAGTAAGAATTTTCATTCAATGAAAATTTTATGCAATAAAAGATTTTATATATATATATATATATATATATATATATATATATATATATACCTACATATTTATATATATATATATATATATATATATATATATATATATATATATATATATATATATAAACATATATAACAATCAAATCATGAAAAACGTACTAGTCGACCATGGTCAATTTCATACATTACATAAAGTGAACAAGGAAAATTCTTTAATAATTTAAAAAATTATCAAACAACTTTCCAAGGAAGCTGGTTATACGTATTCAGCAACGCAAAATCTGCACTCACAATCGAACGGTGAATTATAGAAATTGTCAAGTCACCCCGACTCAAAATCTGCATACAGCTGTTTCGATCTTATTAGATCTCATCAGTGCAGCTTATTTGACTCGGAGTGAATTAACAAATTTCTAATTGTTCCCCAATACAAATCGTGGTCAGTAACACTGGCTGGATAACAATCCAGAGCGCCATCCCACCAAAGATATACACCACTGTTGTAGAGTAGATATCTTCATATCAGGAGGTACGTGTTTAAGCGACGAATTTCTGCATTTTCAGTCTAAGCGGTGAATTGTTGTTTCCCAATATCTTTGGTGGGATGGCGCTCTGGATTGTTATCCAGCCAGTGTTACTGACCACGATTTGTATTGGGGAACAATTAGAAATTCGTTAATTCACTCCGGGTCAAATAAGCTGCACTGATGAGATCTAATAAGATCGAAACAGCTCTATGCAGATTTTGAGTCGGGGTGACTTGACAATTTCTACAATTCCCTGTTCGATTGTGAATGCAGATTTTGCGTTGCTGAATACGTATAAGCAGCTTCCTTGGAAAGTTGTTTGATAATTTTTTAAATTATTAAAGAATTTTCCTTGTTCACTTTATGTAATATATATATATATATATATATATATATATATATATATATATATATACATATATATATATATATATATATATATATATATATATATATATATTTATATATATATATATATATATATATATATATGTAATATTCGACAGAGGCACTAATAAAACTATATATCTTATTTTAAATTTTCAGTTTCACGTAAATAATGAGTTTACACTACTATGTATTTTCAAACACGAGAAAATATTGTTAAATAATGTAATTACTTCCTTGGTGAAATTGTAAATATGTTTAAATAATACGACGTAGTAGTTTTAAAATTGAAAAAGTTCATTCTACGTTTATTTTCAATAAAAATAATGACTGCAGATTATTTTCGTGAAGTTTAACATGTAATGGAATTTCGAGTGAAATGTTTTCGAAGTTAATAGTAAGTAATACTGTTTTACGAGATTTTGCTGAACATTGTAGGTATATTGGAGGCTATAAAAAAAAGAAATGGTCTTTTTAGTATATAAGAGTTGAGATGTTTGAAAGAATTTCGATTTGAATTGCAGCCTATCAAAGACTTCGTGACAGAAAATGTAGAGAAAAAAAATAATAGTAATATAAAAAGTTTTGAACGCTGAAAGTCTACTTCTTAGAACTTTCTTACGACTTTCAATTGAAATTTCTTATTGCTATCTGAAAATGAGTAACCATTACACAAAACAAAATTGAGGAGAATGAAAACATTATTTTTTCATTCCATATCATCTTCAATATAAGCTGGATATAAAGTAATTGTAGACAGTACTTTCGATATCTATTTATATCATAGCAGGGTGGAAATATTGAATTTAGAAAATAAATTCAAGCACGTAAAGTAAATTTCACTCGATTAAACTACAAATAAACTCAAATCTATTTTCTTTTACAAGAAAACATAGCGGAACCATGCATCATTTACGTATTAGAAAATTTTATTTTATGTTGACATATATTTAATAGCCGTAACTTTGTATTTAAATGGAGAAAATAAAGTTTGAAAACAATATTTTATTTACTTATTTAACTCTTGAAATGAATATTATTCGTCCTCTTCAAAGAAATAATTCTATTGAATGTTCACCATACAAACTGCATTATAATGTAAACTTGTGACCAGCAGAGTGCCATCACAATGGTCGCATTTTTCTCTCATCGTTGTTTTTTTCACGTACAAGTTTTTAACCCCTTAGCCTAGTAATATTAATATATATATATATATATATATATATATATATATATATATATATATATATATATACAGTGGCGTAGATAGGGGGGGGGGATCAAGGGGATCAATCCCCCCCATGAGCCTAGAAAATTATAATAGAATTGAATAAAAGTCTTCGTATTTACGTATTTAAGTATACATACTAAGCACTAGTACCTCTTTTGATATTATGTATGTGCAATTATATAAAAATCATCTAGATATGTTTTCGTGACGTCTGTGCAATTGAGTATTGTATAATTTCCGCTCTTCGAACAGGCCGACCAAT
>JARQZK010005084.1:72500-115000 GCA_030704885.1 Cynegetis impunctata | reverse complement strand
AGTAATTCCAATTATTTTTCTAGTGTGTACGATTCGGGGATTGACTTTAGTACCTACGAATGATGCAGTTCAAAGAGATTTTGGGTAAATTCAATAAATATGTATAATTGAGTACTCTTATTATTCCCATTCGATATTATGAGGGGTGTCCCCTCGGTGTCACCTCCTTAGAAATCACTCGGATTTTTGTGACACTGCCAAATTATGTTTCTTATAAAATTTCTGTTTCTCAACTACCTAGTAGATTCGTTCAAAGGGATATTGTTCTTTTTGATCTTCGCAAGGCATACAGATATACCAAGCTTGGTTGATTTTTTGTTCTCCATACATAGCATGTGTTAATAACCATATCTTAATAATTAGCTTCTTACAATATTTTAATAACAGATAAATATGTTACAAACTATGAGAAATCTTTGATTCTAATGATATATTTGATCAGAAAATACTCATAATTTCTTCGGAACTGGTGATTAAGATGGCTATGAGATTCAAGATATCAACTCAATAGTTCATTCCATAGATATTACATTTTCAATCAACTTCTCTCTAATATCAGAAATGAATCAAACTGATTAAAGAAAAGTGGAATCAATTCGGGTATTAAAAGTTTGTTTGCCTTGGACAAATTCAATAGCAAACTTTTCAACATCTTTCGAAAGATTAAATAAACCATTGCTTGAGAACTTCTACTAGAAATTTCATGAAACAGGTTAGCATCATTCCGTCATTAGGAGATATACAAGACTCGAGAGTGTTTGTTATAATATTATATATATATATATATATATATATCTTTTTATATTTATTTTTATATTTATATATATATATATATATATATATATATATATATATATATATATATATTTATATATATATATATATATATATATAGTATAAGGTTAGTTGTCTGACAAATTTAGATACCAATATCAATATTTGGGATTGCAGACTGGGTGAAATAAGTGTACACTTTATTCCTCTATCTCAAGCTTTCTGGATTTATTAATCCCTTCTTCAGGAGATGCTACAAAAAATGAGTTGGTGAAACAAAAATGTTTTGGCTTACAAAGGAGTTACTCACGAATTTGTGGTTATATTCAAAGATGTTAATTTAATCATTTTCATCAGTTCGCATTTACGGGTGTCACAGTCCGAAGGTAGATCGAAAGAATATTAATTATTAATTATATTTTATCTTCTATTCAAGAATTATTTATTTGAAAACTGAAATTTTATTTTAATAAATTTGTGATGGCGGCGAACATAGACATAGATAGCTCTTGCCAGTACCTGTACGGCAGTGACATAGACATAATCTTCTTCCGGTCTAACCTCGGTCTGCGATCCCAAACGTCAACCTATTGATTGGACAAAAACAATAACAATCATAATAATGTGATATGTCATAATATATCCTTAATTTAGTTAACATAAACTATATCTAACCAAAAACGAAAAGAAAATTGAAGGATGAATTTAAATTTTGTCTGATTCATGATCAATAAGTTTAAAAAGATATCATATAAATATAAATCATAAAATGAAAAACTAAAAAGGCAACACAAAGACTCCAAAATGAAGTAATGCAAAGCACTTTAACCCTGGTATTCAATTTTCTCCCCTTACAACTACCCCTTCCAATTCGTTGTTAGCAACATAGTTATTATTTGCATTTGTTATAGGTATATGAGCAAGCCGATCAGCCGAATTTTCAGTCAGGTGACTGTTTTTATTCAAATGTCTTTCATTTATTTGATTTTTATCAATTTCACAAAACTCAAAGAGTCTATGTATATATATATATATATATATATATATATATATATATATATATATATATATATATATATATATATATATATATATATATGTTTATATTCATATTTATGATGACCACTGATGAGTTTTGTAATTAGGTTAAATAAACCATTTAATTTTTTTCAGAATTGACAATTTCCTAGTTAAAATTACCTACGTTGAGAAATTTGCTATATTTTCAACATAGATAAAAGGTATAGGCCTAGTTATAGGCTATAATTGGAATTAATCAACGCAGGAATTCATTCAGATCAATCTGTTTAGTGACGATTATAAAGGTTGATAGGTCTTTAAGACGATGTAATTTTTATAGTACCAATAAATTTCCAATTCATACTAGTAATTTTGTTACTGACATAATTAGTTTTAATTACCTTTTTCACATTATTGATGAAAATATCTGCTATAGAGGATCATCTTTCAAATATCTCCATAAATAGTTCATATTTTAACTGGTTGCACTTATTTTGGATACTCTCCCTCTTAAGATTTTCCACATCAAATTAGAATAGTTTAGTTTCAACAAGTAATAATAATAAAGTATTTCTTTGTTTGCTGACCCTTAAACAGTAAATTACATTACTGGCACCAGGGCCTACTAATACAATTAGAAAAACTAGAAAACACAGAGTATATTCAATCTGATAACAATAATAATAAAAAAACAAAAATAATAAAAAGGAAAGTCTATTCCAAATTCAAGAATTCCTTCAGGAGATGGCACAATCTTTTATAGTTTTCAATGTTAGTTATATTTAGGGGGATAGAATTAAATACTTGGATGCTTCTGTAAATACGAGAATTCTGAGTCTTATTTGTTTTTCTAAATTCGTTTCTGAATATGTCTCGCTGTCTTGTCAACAAGTCATAAAAACATTTCATTTACAGAATATACCTCTTATTTCAAACCATTTTCATTAGTTTTATCGAAGTTTAGAGATGAATTGTATGGGAAAAATTTATACCGATGGAATTAGACAATATTTTTCGTTGTAGAGATCAATTTTAAAAAATGTTTAATTGCTTACTAGACCGTATTTTGGTTTAAAATTCGTGACGGTTTCCGCAATATATTTCAACAAGATTGACTAACCTGCTGGACAAACACATTCTGGTGCATCCCTTTGTGGTCGCATGAAGTCATCCAGTACACCGCCTGGCATCATCTGACGAGAATCTCTCCTTATTCTTCTAGTCATTTGAGAAAAAGTTTCCCTCCTTATTCTGCTTGCAATAACAGCTACTGACTGAGGTTCCATCGAGAAAACCCTACTTTCTAGATTCTTCAATCTCGACTCTAGATCAGCCTGCCGCCATTCATGATAAACACTAGAAGAAATACACACCACACACAACATCACCAACACTACGTTTACGGAGCCCGTTTTGTCTAAACATGTAGCTGGGTATTTGTTAGTTTTTTCGGCACTGGCCGATGAAGTTTCCGTGCTCATTTTCACCCCCGTTTTTTCGAAAAATTATTTATGTTATAGATCCATCAGGACCAAAAGTCCTTAACTTCCACGTGGGCTAAAGAGCTCAAAATTATTTGAATATTTCTAATCGATCATCACAAAATCACGTCTGTAAATTGATGACTTTCAACGAACCGATCCGAAACTTTCAGGGAATTTCGAACTGTCACCCGGTAATTCAATGCAAGTAACAGGAAACTGTGCGTGTTTTAGTGGGCTCAATTGGAAGTAAAAGCTACACCACCGTATCAACTCTAGGCCTGTCACGGCTCGACTGATGTGAGCGCGCTTCGGAGACCCAAGTTTCGGACGCCGTAGGGATGAAGCAGGTTTGGAGCACGGTGCGATTGAATGCGATTAATCCTGGTCTTTACCGATGAAACGTATCGGATGCTTCATTTGATAGAAGTCAGAAGTTTCCTGGTTGTCAAATTATTATTATTACTATAAGGTCAATACATACATCTCAAAAATCCATATAATAGCAATTATTATAAATAGTACAGTATACCTAGTATAGTTTATTTTTAAGTAAATAAGAGTTGTCAAATATTACTATAAGGTCAACATATACATCTCAAAAATCCACATAATTGCAATTACTATGCAATTATAAATAGTATAGTATAGAGTATAGTATAGTTTATTCATGTAATATGTCAAATTATAACAGTAAAGTCAACACGTACATTTCAAAACTCCAGATAATTGCAATTTCTATAAAATAGTATAGTATAGTGTAGTTTATATATATATATATATATATATATATATATATATATATATATATATATATATATACATATATTACAAATTTTATATTAAGTATGTCACAAATAACCAATCAGAACAAAACACATTTAAAACTACTAGGGAATATTTCCCACAATTGAATTTTTATATAAAATCAAAGTTACAATTGAGATACTCATTGAATGAGTAAAATGGATGTTGTATTTCAATGCTCCTCAGTCTTTTCAGTATAATGAACATTGACTGGTCTCTCCACTCTGCAGATATTTTCTTATTAAATTGGTTTAAGTGTATTTATGTTATTTTTGATTGCAACAACAAGCAGAATCCCCTGCTTCGGAAGACAATCACACATTTGTGGTACATTGTTCGAACTCTCCGGTTTGGGAGATCACGGAGGCGATTAATACCATCCGCGAGATCCTGGACCGTGGAAATAAACTACAAAGAGGACATTTATCGCGGGGAAATAGTATATAAAACAAGCAAAATTATCGGTCTAGCCCGCATATGTCGAAGCAGCCGTTGACACGTGTTTCGGACTTTTTGGTCCTCATCAGAACGACGTAGCCAAGTATGCGATGGAAAACATGGAAGTGAAACAGCAACAACAAGCAGAATCCCCTGCTTCGGAAGACAATCACACATTTGTGGTACATTGTTCAAACTCTCCGGTTTGGGAGATTTGGTCAAACTCTGACCACGAAGGCGATTAATGCCATCTGTGAGATTCTGGACCGTGGAAATAAACTACAAAGAGGAAATTTATCGCGGGGAAATAGTATATAAAACAAGCAAAATTATCGGTCAAGCCCGCATATGTCGAAGCAGCCGTTGACACGTGTTTCGGACTCGTTGGTCCTCATCACAACATCGTAGCCAAGTATGCGATGGAAAACCTGGAAGTAAAACAGCAACAACAAGCAGAATCCCCTGCTTCGGAACACAATCACACATTTTTGGTACATTGTTCAAGGAAGAGGATTGTTCGTTGAAAGAGGAGAAAGATGATTATTTTCATTTCATAATGAAAATCGTTGTTTTGAATATTGTATAACTGAAATTGGTCTATTTGAGGTTGAGGTGCAGGATATTGAAGTGGTTGGGTTGTTTGTAGCTACTTGAGTTCGATGGGTGAAATTGTTATGTTTTCATTCACGTTGTTTGTAACAAATATTAAATCTGTATATATTTTATAGAAATGTTCAATATGTAATATTTCTTAAATTTTCGGTCATGTTAGAGCTTCTTGTTTTTAAATTTCAGTATTTACATATGTGTTCGATTATTACTGTGGTTGATGATTTCGAATATTTGTATATATATATATATATATATATATATATATATATATATATATATATATATATATATATATATCTATATATATATATATATATATATATATATATATATATATATATATATATATATATATGAAACTTTCGTACCCACTCCCCTTCACTTTTACAATAAAACGGTTACAAGCACAAGTTATTATCACATAGAAAAATATGAACTAGCTTATTGAAATCTTAAGAATACAACAAATACTTATGCACATACTCTAGTGAGGAAATTGTATTGATAATCAGACTATATCCTAACAAGACGCATGAAAAATACTTACGTTAGGTTAACAAAACGTAATAGGCCTTCTTGTAGGCGTATTTAGCGCGCAGAGTGGGACGCACCACCGGAAATAATGTCGAGACTCGCGACCCGAATGTTTCCCCTTCTGTGTCCACCCCTCTACGATTTGCGTATACTTAGTTGCAGCAATCTCCGAGTTTTCTCAACCGACAGTACCCGGTCTACAGTATACTATACTATTTCTCGCATTTATTTAATATTTTAATTACCTTGTCAATTAAAAGTTCTTCCACACCCATTACAGACAGCTATATCTCTGATATAATTTCCATTTATTGAATGTTTTACCACACTAAGGGGGACAAAAAATGTACATTGGAAAACCTATGTTTTTGACAGTGAATGGCTAACTTAGGTACATCAATAATTCAAGTAAGCACCCAAATCAAATTTATCTAAGCACAATATTAACATTATTTAACCGTAACTGAAGCAACTTAGGAAAACATATGAAGAATAATAAGTCAAACCTCAACAAAAACAACAAATCTGGAGTGTACTAAATCAAATGTTATACTTCTGACAAGTTTTATATTGGAATAATATCACGACATAAATCAAGCTTTGATAATCGGAAATCGGATTCATATTATGCATGCCGTTTATTGCATTAAATTAAATATTCAATTCAAAGTTTAAAATATTAAATGCCAAACATGAGGGAATATAACAACATTTCCTAGAATCTCTACTAATATTGATGAATGTGAACAATCAGGCAGCCTATTGAATAGCCAGATTGACAATACTTCAAGCCCCCTCATTAATATTTTCAAAATCACCAAACTACACGACTAGCAGTTCGGTTTGGAATTCCCTCCCTTACTAATTATACGTAATACATCACTAAATACAACCTTCTTACCTAATTTATTATATACATATATGTGTTTTTCAATTTATTCGAGAAATATCATCAATTTGCACTTACCACACAGAGAAGATGAAGACCGAAATGTACGTCATGCATTGTTTTTGATATAGGTACATAAATATGTTTTTATTTAACCATTATTTCAATTTTAATCTATTAACATCAAGCATAATCCTTTTAATTTCACCAATGAAGGAACATCAATGTCTTATCTTTACATTCAAGATTTGAGCAATATAAAATATACTCTTTTTATCTGAGCATTAAAAATAACAACGAAACATTGCTCGGAAGATGAAAGATATTGCTTTTACATATTACAAATTTTATGTGTCCATATATTTCTATAAATAAGAACGGAGAAACTTCATGTGAAATTTTATTTATAAATCCACCCTACAAAATACTCATTTGAACATGAAATTTAAGATATAAATATATGGCCATAATGCTTTCAACGTTACGGCCTTATAATGAAGTGAAAATTTAAACATTCAATGATGACGAAATTATAACCCCAGGTCATTATAAATAGGAAGTGTTCACATAATAGCTTCAAAGCAATATACTCCTATAAGTGCTTTTAGTGCAGAAAGATGCACTCTAAATTGGTTTTTTTACGCGCATAACATTCATTTTCTACATCAACTCAAATAGAATTTGCTCAGAAAAATTTCTAGATATCCTAGTACTTTTCTGTAAAAATTTTATAAATCGATATCAGTAAAATGAAAAAAAACGTTATCAGCAGAGTCCTTTCACTACGGTCGCATTTTCCCCTCACTTTGATTCTTATTGCATGGAAATTCTCAACAACCTAAGACATTTTGGAGGGGCTAATAAATTGCATAAAGCTTAAAAGTCTACAAAAACACCTGCAATTTCTACAAATACTGAGGAGAAACTGATTTCTCGAAATAGTAAAAATTTTGAGCCTTCTTAGAGAACTTGGAGCGGCTGTAGAGATGCGGAATACTCGAAAAAAACTGTTGAAATAACCAATATAAAAAATGAAACAGTAATAGAAATCATTTGATATATACATATATACATAAATATATATATATATATATATATATACATACATATATATATATATATATATATATATATATATATATATATATATATATATATATATATATATATATATATATATATATATATATATATATATATATATATATATATATATATATATATATATATATATATATATAGATATATTTATATATATATATATATATATATATATATTTATGTATATATGTATATATCAAATGATTTCTATTACTGTTTCATTTTTTATATTGGTTATTTCAACAGTTTTTTTCGAGTATTCCGCATCTCTACAGCCGCTCCAAGTTCACTAGGAAGGCTCAAAATTTTTACTATTTCGAGAATTCAGTTTCTTCTCAGTATTTGTAGAAATTGCAGGTGTTTTTGAAGACTTTTAAGCTTTATGCAATTCATTTCCCCTCCAAAATGTCTTAGGTTGTTGAGAATTTCCATGCAATAAGAACCAAAGTGAGGGGAAAATGCGACCGTTGTGAAAGGACTCTGCTGATAACGTTTTTTTTCATTTTACTGATATCGATTTATACAATTCTTACAGGAAAGTACTAGGATATCTAGAATTTTTTCTGAGCAAATTCTATTTGAGTTGATGTAGAAAATGAATATTATGCGCGTAAAAAAACCAATTCAGAGTGCATCTTTCTGCACTAAAAGCACTTATAGGAGTATATTGCTTTCAAGCTATTATGTGAACACTTCCTATTTATAATGACCTGGGGCTATAATTTCGTCATCATTGAATGTTTAAATGTTCACTTCATTATAACGCCGTAACGTTGAAAGCATTATGGCCATATATTTATATCTTAAATTTCATGTTCAAATGAGTATTTTGTAGGGTGGATTTATAAATAAAATTTCACATTAAGTTTCTCCGTTCTTATTTATAGAAATATATGGACGCATAAAATTTGTAATATGTAAAAGCAATATCTTTCATCTTCCGTGCAATGTTTCGTTGTTATTTTTAATGCTCAGATAAGAAGAGTATATTTTATATTGCTCAAATCCTGAATATAAAGATAAGACATTGATGTTCCTTCATTGGTGAAATTAAAAGGATGATACTTGATGTTAATAGATTAAAATTGAAACAATGGTTGAATAAAAACATATTTATGTACCTATATCAAAAACAATGCATGACGTACATTTCGGTCTTTATCTTCTTTGTGTGGTAAGTGCAAATTGATGATATTTCTCGAATAAATTGAAAAACACATATATGTATATAATAAATTAGGTAAGAAGGTTGTATTTAGTGATGTATTACGTATAATTAGTAAGGGAGGGAATTCCAAACCGAACTGCTAGTCGGGTAGTTTGGTGATTTTGAAAATATTAATGAGGGGGCTTGAAGTATTGTCAATCTGGCTATTCAAAAGGCTGCCTGATTGTTCACATTCATCACTAGTGAATGTAGTTTTATTCCCTTATGTTTGGCATTCAATATTTCAAACTTTGAATTGAATATTTAATTCAATGCATTAAACGACATGCATAATATGAATCTGATTTTTTATTATCAAAGGTAAGTGGCGTCAAATCCTTAGAGACTGGAAAAGCTACAATAAAGGGGTCGTTAGAAAAGATGTGTTTCCTAGACTATTAAACAAAGCTTTGCAAAAATTTGAACCAAAAAATGAAAATAACATAAAATCCGGGTTTGTTGCAACAGGTATTATGCCCATCAACAGAAACAAGATTCTGGATAAGCTGCCTAAAACAGAAATGGAAGAAACTCGAAGAACGGATCATATGTCCCAATCTTTTCAAGAGATGTTTGAAAAAGCTCGCTTTAAGTCACCTAATCAAACTCTCGGTAGGAAACGTAAACTAACTGTCGAAGCGGGAAAGAGCATTTCAGTAGCAGACTTAGTGCCACCAAAAATTATTGATATCCAAGTTCCAACAAGTTCTGGAAAGAAGAAAATACAAAAACCAAAAACAGCTAAAAATAAAGACAGGTGTGATGACTCGTCATCCGATAGCTGTAAAGACGTGGAAGTTACAACTATGGATAGTGATAGTAGCATAGGCCCAGAAACATTTTCCGACTTGGAATCTACAAATGAAAATTTTGATGTTACTACGGATCCCCCATTCAAGATTTTTTACCTGATGAAATTGTTTATGTCAAGATGAAAACCGAAACAGGAAACTTCAAAGAATATGTTGCACAAATTAAAAGCTGTGAAAGTGACGGCACATTACTTTGTACCTTCCTCCGAAAATCCAATAAAATCGATAACGCTTATGTTCGTCCGCCTATAGAAGACATTGGAATAGTAGAAAAAGAAGAAATAGCTAAGAAACTAACAGATGTTTCAATTTTAAGACGAGGACAACTACAGTTTAAAGACCTTCATGCCTGAGAACTTTTAACAGGAAACATACTGAAATATTCCTGTATAATTCTTTTATATTTTTGATTATATTTTATTTAATTAGAGTTGTTAAATTACTTTCTAACATTGTTTTGCTCAATAAATGTTGTTACTTAAGAAAATCTAGTTGTTTTATTAAAAATTTATGTTGAGGAAACAACCCAAACATAATTTTAGATTTTCTGATTTTCATGTCGTCCCATAGATGCGAACAAATGAATAAAACATTTAATAAAATGGAATTTTTAAGTCGCCCCGGTGTGGGGCGAATTGAAAATACCCAAAAAGTATATTTTTTTATGAAAAGTTGGGATGGAGTGAAGCTTCTGCTGGATTAACTAGATAGGGAACACCGAAAAGTAAGCTAAAAAAAATAATAGGCTCAAGTAAATTTTTTTTTAATAGCTTTTATTTGGGTTGGTGTACAATTTTGTTTATCAAGTCGCCCCGTTTTACGGTGCATTAAACGACATGCATAATATGAAGCTGATTTTTTATTATCAAAGGTTGATTCAGGTCCTGAAATTATCTTCTGAAAGTTCTACCAATATAAAAATTATCAGAAGTATAACATTTGATTCAATACACTACAGATTTGTTGTTTTTGTTGATGTTTGATTTATTATTATTAATATGTTTTCCTAAGTTGCTTCAGTTACGGTTAAATAATGTTAATATTGTGCTTAGATAAAAGTGATTTGAGTTTTTACCTGAATTATTGATGTACCTAAGTTAGGCTGTTAGGTATACTTGGTTAAATGTTATCGTCAGTGTGTTGTGGAAATATCATAGAGTAGTATTCACAATTTAAAGAGAAATTATATAATGTTAAAGAGGAAGAATGAAGGATAAAAATCACTAGAAGCCATTCAATGTCAACAACATAGGTTTTCCAGTGTACATTTTCTGTCCTCCTTAGAATGGTACAACATTCAATAAATGGAAATTATATCAGAGAGCCTGTAATGGGCGTGGAAGAACTGTTAATTGACAAGGTAATCAAAATATCATATATATGCGAGAAATAGTACAGTATACTGTAGACCGGGTACTGTCGTAACAGGGACGGTTGAAAAAACTCGAAAATTGCTGCAACTAAGTATACGCAAATCGTAGGGGGGGGGGATACAGGAGGGGAAACATTCGGGTCGCGAGTCTCGACATTATTTCCGGTGGTGCGTCGCACTCTGCGCGCCAAATACGCCTACAAGAAGGCCTATTGTGTTTTGTTAACCAAACGTAAGTATTTTTCATGCGTCTTGTTAGGATATAGTCTGATTATCAATTTCCTTACTAGAATATGTGCATAAGTATTTGTTGTATTCTTAAGATTTCAATAAGCTAGTTCATATTTTTCCATGTGATAATAACTTGACTTTGTAACCGTTTTATTGTAAGAGTGAAGGGGAGTGAGTACGGTTGTAAAGTTTTCATGGCGACTGTTGCAACATTAGTTTTAAATAATTTCAAAGTGAAATTTTTATTTTATCGCCCAAAAATTGTTTGTCCATCTATCGCGTCTCGCATTACAGCCGCAAGGCGCATGGCAGAGCATCCAGACCGATATAGCAGCGCTCATATCAGCTGACTGTGTTTATATTCTCAATTATCCGTGCAAGTGTTTTGCGTTATTTCTGTGTTTTGATCTGTATATCAATGTAAATGTTTTTTTATTATTCACTTTATCCTGATGGTTAACGATACAGCTAGTGAGTTAAATAAACTGGTCGTTATTGATAGAATATTTGAAGTTGACAACGATTCAATGATTTAAATAAATATTGCTCTTAATTTTTAATATGCATCTATCATCTAAATGATTGTATAAATTATGTATTCCGTACTCTAATACGCAAATTGAAATTGAATTTTATAATTGAATATTTGGTCTTCTATTGATTTCCCATTATCATTTCCATTTTCAATGATTAAGTTAAGATTAAAAACGCAATTTTAATACCCTAAATATGTCTACAAACCGTGGTTTCATAAAACCACACAATAATTATTTTGCATTGCAGATTCATTAGATAGATATGGAAAGGTGGAGGCGACATATTGTTGTAGAACACCCTTGTGAGGAAGACAAATTAAAGGGTTTTTTGCAGGAAAAATGAAACTGTGAGTGAGAACTGAAGCGAAAACCTATTTGTTTAATTTTCGCGCTCATTTCAGTTCGTTAAAACTACGTCGGTGTATATCCAATTTTGATGAAATGTTGTTCCATTATGAATATAAATATAGTTTCGGCTTCAGCTATTAATAATAACAAATTATGTAAAAATGGAATAAAACTGACAACTCAACGGATTATGTTATAAAAAATTAACAAAAACCGATGTCAGTTCGAAAAAAGTGGAGAAAGAAATGAGAAATGAAATGATTCTTTAAAAAGCATCTAAGTTTATTCATTTATATTCATTTTACAGTTTCTCAGAGAAATCTGTTTCCTCATGTCACGTCGTGGGGGCAGAGTCACTAATCATTCGAACCTGCTCGACTCTCTAATTACAAAGATGTCTCACCACGATTTAAAACTCCCTAGGATGATATTGAGTTTTTGATTTTATAGCCAAGGTTATTCAGTTGACTAAACGAAGTTATAGAAACGATTTTCCTTCCTATAAATAATTTAATTCTGGGTGTCCAGACAAATCATTATTATCAAATATTTTTTGTTTTTTCTGAGGAAATATTTGAAAAATTGATTCCCTATAAACTATAACACACTACTTTTGAATTTCTTATAACTAAATCCCATTAACGCTGAATTTTTCGATAAATGGCATAATACATTCTCACACTTTATCACTAATATTTTGTTTCTTGGTGAATGAAAATATAGCGAATACAACCTTGTTTATGGTTTACTATTTTTTTGAATGAAAATGAAATTTGTTTTATTTTACCTCAAAATTCTTGGTTGCCTATGTATTCACACTTTTAATAACTATTTTTCAGACTGAACCAACACTCCATCATAGCAGAAAAATTGAAGTTAATTTATTAAAACTTGAAAAATAATTAAATTGAGTTTTGATTATTTAATTGAAGTTTGCTCGTTTTTATATAGATTTTGTATTTTGTTTTATTATTCTGCAATGATCAATTACGTCTTGTGAACCCACATGCGATATCAATTAAAGAAAACAGAAATATATATTTATATATCAGACACTTTAGGTTGGTACTTCTGCCTAGTTTCCGCAGTATTTTATCATTAAACGATTTGGCATATATAACTTACTATTACTGAACTCAATGACGACTTTTATATTATTCCTAACATATAGTGAATGAATTTGAACATAATAACTACAATTACAGTGTGCAAGCTTAGAGTTTGTGTCAAACCATATGTGTGACTGTTTGCACCTTGTATTTCTGTGTTTCGTAAGAGATATCAATTTTTTTGAGTATTTATGTTATATAAAATTTCTAACTTTTTACCGACTGTGTCTTTTAATATTTATAGAACCTGATGAATCAATAAAATATTAAGATATATTGGTGTAAAAAGTAAGAGTCTTCTTTCATTAAGTCCCATATTGACCATGATTCCCAGATATTTGATAATATTATATATATATATATATATATATATATATATATATATATATATATATATATATATATATATATATATATATATATATATATATATATATATATATATATATATATATATATATATATATATATATGTTCAGAAAGATTTCCGCGGTCGGAAGTATTTGAAAAACTTGGCTCACGGAATGAACCGCGTAAAAGATTTGAAAAATCTCGACGTTTCGGCTCCTTTTGCGAAGCCATCTTCAGGAGAAGTAAAAGGGAAATAATTCAGAATCATGGCCTCAATGTGCCTACTCCACGAATCGAATTAGGAGGAATCGGAAACAATACGATTGCGTGGTCTCAGCCTGCCTACTCCACTAACCGTACTGCTTCCTGTCAACTCTGAAGTCTCAACCTGCCTACTCTTCAGAGTCAACTGACGGGCCGATCGTCGCGTGGCCGTATTTATAGGGGAGGGGGGCGGGTTCTCACGCTCATCAGTGCGGGATGCACTCTGATTGGGTGTGACATGGCGACCGCTGAGAAGTGGTTTCCATGCTGATGGGAGTCTGTGACTGTCATCTCTGGTGTTCAATTCCTATTTCGATTCGTGGAGTAGGCAGATTGAGGCCACGATTCTGAATTATTTCCCTTTTACTTCTCCTGAATATGGCTTCGCAAAAGGAGCCGAAACGTCGAGATTTTTCAAATCTCTTACGCGGTTCATTCCGTGAACCAAGTTTTTCATATATATATATATATATATATATATATATATATATATATATATATATATATATATATATATATATATATATATATTTATATATATATATATATATTTATATATATATTTATATATAATATATATATATATAATTATATATATATATATATATAAAAAAATATATATAAATATATATATATATATATATATATATATATTTATAATTATGATGAAATATACAAATAGCATAGCAAGATACAGCATCGCTTCCATTACGGAAGATATAGATCTTCCATTGGTATTTCGGAAAGAAATACAGTGAAACCTTTTCATTTTTATGTACACATTTCAATACATTCAATAAAATTCTCGTAAAAACTTTATATTTGATATCAATCATTAAATTTGGACTGTTCATTAGTCGAAACAAATAATATACGGCTACCAAAGCACTTCCATTTACCTGTTGTTTTCTTTTCATATCAGTGAAAAAATTGATCAAAAGTACCAAACAGTAATCAGTTTTTCATTGGAAGATCTCAATAAATCCAACATAAACAAGATATGTGCTTTTTTTTCGTCTTCGAATAGAATGTGTTGCCGAGAAATATGTATTTCATAATTATGAGTGAAACAAATTTATAACATATTAAATATAGTAACCGTGCGATTTCAGCCATTTAAATTATATGGTAATGATAAAGTGAATCAGTCTGGATTGTGTCACGCTATATTAAGAGTTTATAGAATTAACTCACCGTGTGATTCACTTCAGGGGTGAGTAATTTACCTCATATTATCGATCGAATCGCGAGTCCAATCGTATTATGCTTAATAAAATCATTTACACATTTTGGTTATAGTTTCTTATTATTCTACGATTCAAAAGATTTTTAACTTCTGGTAAGCAGCATTCAATTTTATACCTTCATAATATCATCACTATTAGTCCAGTCAACGACGGTGAAAAAAGTATATTTATCCCATACAGCACCGATTTGTATGAAAATTTGGATTTATCATCTATTTCAAAGTATACCCTGTGCCAGGGGTTGCTTTTTATCTGTAGGTGGATGCCACTCCGTCTTCGGTTTGAAACATTTTCCATTGAAAATAAGTACGGAAATCAATGAACTGACTAAATCTAAGCAACTGTTATTTCATGAAGTTTTTTCTGAAAGTCAATACTTTTCGACTTATTCGCTAGTGAAATTGTCGTTTTTCAGGCAAAAAAAAACACGTTTTCAGAAACTTCTTCTCGAATAATTGGAAAAATATGAATTTAATCGAAAAACCTGTAGAAAGAAAAATTATAGCTTATAGAAAAACAAGGAGAATCGTTTATTCATAATGTATTCTGACCCAATACAAATGGAATTATTGCTTGTAGAAAGTTGATTGTTATTTACTACTATGTGTATTTATCAATATACAGATATACATATTCTAGTTTCTACAAAAATGTGCTTTTGGTTTTTTCCCCATAACTCGCTTAGTTTTAAAGCAAGTCTTTCAAGAAAGCATTTTGTAGGTTTGAGGAGAGCTATGAGCTTATCCAAATTAAACTTTTTTTCAGATTTCATTTTTAAAAAGGTTCATGCTAAAAGGGACTTTGCGGGCAGATTTAAATGGCCATATCTTACTCAATTTTCAACTTACAAAAAAAATGAAACGCCAAAATTTTTGAAGAATCAAAACCTACAATTTCGTACTCGACAAAATTTTACGTATCATTAACAGTTTTTGAGTTATGTTGAAGGAAAGGCGATTTTTCGCTAAATTAGGGAAATTTCTTTCTCTTCAAATTCAATTTTTTTCAAGAAGAAGTACTTTAAACTGGCCAAATACTCTGAACGTATTATAAAAACATAAATGAAGTGAATTGTGAAGTGGCAACAATTTTTTTCTAATGGGATGGAAGAGAGGGTGAGATTTTTACTATTTTTTTCTAACGAATAAATAGGAATCGACATTTTTCTCTTCATAACTCGCTTAGTTTTGATGCTAGGAACTTTCATAAGAAATAAAAATAAAGGATTTTAAAGGACTTTAAAAAAGTTTCATGAGTTTTCCTCGAAAAATGCATTGGTTTTTGGTTATTGTACGTAGAAACTTTCCATTTTGGCGATTGAAAATACCAATCAACTTTCAAAAAGCAATAATTCCGTTTGTATCGGGCCTGCATACATCATAAATACACGATTTTCTTTGTTTTTTATAGGCTATAAGTTTGCTTTCCACATTGTTTTCGATTAAATGCATACTTTTTCAGTTATTCGCGAGAAAGAATCTGCAAATGTATTTTTTTGCCTGAAAATCGACAATTTCACTCGCGAATAAGTGGAAAAGAATTGACTTTCAGAAAAAACTTCATGAAACAAAAGTTCTTAGAATTAGTCAATGTATCGATTTCCGTACATATTTTCAATAAAAAAAATTTCACCCCCAAGAAGGGGTGGCATCCACGCTCAGGCAAAAAGGAACCCCTAGCACAGGAGAGACTTTGAAATAAATGGTTAGTAGAACCTAAATCAAATTTTTTATGAAAATCGCTGCTGTATGGAATAAATACAAGGGAAAATGGTCATTGGCTGGACTACACTGAAAGAAATTTCTGGTAAATTCAACAAAAAAATTGCAAATACAACAGAAATTTCTGTTCCCACAGTGACTGCAGTGCAGTCTGTTAGATCAACGATTCACTTTCTGCTAAATTCAATTTGTTAAAGTAACAAGAATTTGTTGAAATTAAAAAACGGGTTCTACTACTATTGCAATCACGAATTGTTGAAGTTGCAACTTTGAATTGCAATTTCAACATTTTTAACTACATAATTTATCGTCTCATTCTGTTCTTTTAACAAACTGAATAGTATTGGATGTACCAAACATGCTGCTGTTACAACAGTATGGCCTGTTGGGAATAACACTTCGATGAGAGTTTAGTCTGCTATTCCAGCAGATTGATATGATTAATTGTATTCGTATTCTGTTAATTCTGCAGAATGTCTCGCAAATGAAAATACATAAGTCTGTTGAATCTACCAAATTTCATGCTCTTTGTACAAGATGGTTTGTAAAATTCACAGCATCTATTGTCATTGATGCAGGACATTACCGTTAATAAAACAAGATATATTTCATTCATAGTATTTATATTGCTTCATACAAATTACTACACAGACACACACACACACACACACACACACATATATATATATATATATATATATATATATATATATATATATATATATATATATATATATATATATATATATATATATATATATATATATATATATATATATATATATATATATATATACGCTTATGTAGTAATGTGAATAGAGCAATATGAAATGCAATGAAATAAATATATCTCGATGATATTCATAATAAGTCATCACCAGGAATATGAACCAATGCTACAGAGCATCTAGCAGCTATGATATACTTTGTTCTACCAGGACAATAACATAGATATAACCCAACAAATAACACAGATATTTTTCTACCAGTTGAAACAAATTTTATCTATGACTTAATTTAAAATATTCAAAACTGAGGAAATTAAACTATTTATTGTATCTTCTTGTTCTTAATTCATTTATAAATCATACTTTATTACTCGAAGTGCGATGTTTGGAAAATAGGAAATAAAAGTATGTATGTGAATGTATAAAATATAATTGATTTATCAAAAAGTAACAAAATGAACATAACATCCCAATATCGCACACGTTTTCAATACAAACTTTTACAGATATGTCTGAGTAGGTTTTACATATATATACCTATGTATATATATATATATATATATATATATATATATATATATATATATATATATATATATATATATATATATATATATATATCCATGTGACATTTTTCTTGATTTTCAAGCAATAACAGGCACTAGCGCTTGAAGAAATGAACCGTTAGAAAATGATTGACGCTTCATTAGGTGTTCTGTTTAAGAAATTAATGGCCATTTTTTCTAAAGTTGCAATACGTAAAGAAGCGTCAAACTTTCGCTAATATATAATTTGTTCAATTAATGGAGCATTTTATAGCTAAAGAAATTCCAAGAAATATTTACAAATATTCCATATCAAGAAAATTATCAAAAAATATATTTATATGTTTATATAGGTACATAAAATTATCTGAAGTAATCCATCTTAAGAGATGATTCTTTTCTAAACTACTAATGTAAAGTTATCACAATTATCACAGGTACATGTTTTCAGGAACGTAATTTAGTGAATAGATACAAAAAAAAAATAGTTATGATTACTTACTCAAGCATAACTAAAATAAAAAAATTTATTATAGTAGGCCTTGCCTTCATAACTTTTATCAAGAATATTCCCAAGTTCTTCTTCGTTTGACTTTACACTCACAACATAAGTCTCTTGAATCAAAAGCAGATATTTTTGATGATCCCTCAACTGCTTCGTTAGCATTAAAATGGATGAAATGGTGCTGTTCGCCTTCAATCCCCAGATTGGATAAAAAACTGTCTGACTCAGTAGACTCCTGGAAAAAAAATCCATTGTGACACGACATTTTATTCGGAAGACTAAAATTTTCAGAACATATCGATAATATACTATGAAACTTACCTCTGAAAATCTCTATACATAGTTTGTCAAACCCCAAGCTTTGAGAAAATCTTCTGTATCTGTATCGGCCATTGTTACGTACTCACTCAACTCAAAACGAACATGAATGTTTTAATACAGCCTCCGAGTTATTAGTTAAGGTTGAGAAAAGACGCGAACTGATATGCCCATGCGCTATAATAGCAGCGTGACCGTGAAAATAACAGATTCGTTCTGTACAATTTACAGAATAGTTGTTGTAGTAACAAAATTCATAATTTGACTGAATATTCTCCACGCTGTACAATTTGTTTTGTTAAATCTGCATGATTGTCTGCAATGTTTACCATCATAAAATGTTGAAAGAGCAGAATGAACTTCTAGGAAATCTGCAGCTCATCCTGCAAGTATTACAGATTCAAATCGTTATTATAGTTAGTTACGTTAGCAGAACTAGTTCCATAAAATCTGCATTATTCAGTTATTTTAGCAGTTGAGATTCGTTATGTCAGCAGAATGATCTGTTGGATTTTAGCAGAACTAATCTGTTGAATATTATTGCTATTCGAGCAGCTGAATTGCTATCGGTGCAGTATTCCCCCTAGCAAAATGTGACTTGAAGATTTGACAAACTGATTAGTTGCATATACCTAATACTTTCGCTGAATTCACAGCAGTTCCGCTATTTCAGCAATAATACCTCCAGCAAATAGAACTGTTAAATTTTTTTTTTCCGTGTATATCGGAAATTATGACTGAATGTGAACAGTTTCGTGATTCTTGACTAATTATATAATAATAATATAACATATAATTCTCCTCGTAGAACTTCTCAACTTGTTGATGAAGTTGCGTGCGACAGCTTATTTGTTTCCACTTATCCATGAAACGTAGAAAATTAGAAACATCTAGACCTAGAGCACGGTTTGTAGAATAATACGGTTACCTCACTTTGCCGGCAACATCGCAGGTAATACGTCACAGGCTACGTCACCAGTATGCTAGAGGCTGACCGTTACGCGTTATATTACGAGTTTCCGTAGTTTTCTTTTGTTGTACCGACTGTTGATTATTGTGGTTTAAAATGAAGTTTTCGGAGTTTTCGTGTTGTTTTTATTTATAATTTTTATTAGTGTATCTATAGACTATTTTGAATTTAATTCAACTAAGTACTATATTTCTTTCATCGCGGAGAGTCAGGTAATAATGAAAAAATGTTTACTCTATAATTTGAAATGCTTTTTTGATATTATATTGTAGAAATGACTGGAACAATTCGTAGTGTGGCTACTTGTAAAAGTAACAGTGAAAGGGCGAAAAAGGAAGGGGAATTAATAAGATTTTTTTACTTTCCCCCAAAAAAAAGTTTTCAAAACAATGGGTTCGTCTTTGTCGAAGAAATGGCCCTTTTGATCCAAAAAATAAACGTGTCTGCAGTAAACATTTTGCGCTGGATCAATATGAAGACATGATTGAAGCTCAGATAACAAATAAATTGCCAAAAAGACTCAAAGAAACAGGCAAGTTGTCAATGAAATCTTGCCCGAAAAAAATGAGTGTTTTATTGTATATATTTTAGCTATTCCATCACTTAATCTTCCATTGGCTCCTGAATAGAATATTAGTGAAAGAAGTAAGAGAATGAAGTTGGAAGAGGAAAAACGAACCTTCATTCTTATGCAATGCCATCATGGGTACAAAGCCTTTCGTTTGGTGGCTTAACTGAGCCCTCATCTTCTTGGCAAAGTGATGTTGAACGTTTGGATGAGTGGTTCGTTAAAGTAAATAAAGATCAATTCAAAATTAAAACAAAAATTGTGAAACGTACAACTACTTTTATATGTAAAAAAGAACCACTTATTGCCAAAAAATTAATTTATTCATTTGTTCGACAGAGAGTATTTATCAGGATAAAATACCTTAATTCAAAGAAATCTGAAGAACTTTCATTGAATAAAAGAAAACGTGACACCGATGAAGCTAGAAGATTTTATAAAAAAATGAGAAAAACTGTAACATAATCTATTATTCTATTATCATTGTTCTATATAAATAATATATACATATACAATTCAATTATAACTTAGGTGTGTTAATTAATTTTAAACCATTTTTTCTTTGTTGTGTTTGTATTTTAATATAAATATATTTTGTCGTAATACTTCGTCTTATTCAAGACCCAAAATAACTATAATATAGGTACAAATAAACATTCATCGTGTAATTCATATAATACCGCCTTCGTTTAAGTTTTAATATTTTAATGAAAAATATACTTTTAGTTATCATTCATTGTCCTTTGTCTCGATTTTAATAAACTTGCCCTGTAAATATTAAAAGCATTATTTTCATTACACTTGAGATGCTTTGAATTTGCCAACAGCATACTTGTGACGTCACGACTGGCCGTGTCATGATTGGTTAAAAGTTACGAGGCAACCGTATTATTCTACAAACCGTGGACCTAGAGGGCATCTGCAAAGGAATTCGGTGATATAAAACTGTTCTGGCCTAAGTGAGAACTGAAATACTAAATATTGGATGGATTTGTCCGTTACTTTGTGATAATGAATTTTTTAAATATAAATGAGGAACACTTTACTTTGTTTTTTGTATCACTATTTTTATTAAATTGTTTGCGACAGCAGGTTTCTAGTACTACTACATTTCCAAGCGAATGAACATTTTTGCATTTTACAGTGTCGGTCAAAGTAGGCATACAAAGCAAGGAGTTGAAAGATTATAATTACAGGTATTATCGAATTTCAACCTATGTAAATGAAGAGCTTGCTAACACATACATTTTTCTAGAAGGGGTCAAATATTGAAGAATTCCGTACCTCTGTTTGATCATTTAACGAATTGACTGGGTTATTTTTATTATATTTATATATTTCTATGTACTCTGAAATATTTGGTTTCTTACTTTTCGGAGCTGTATGTGAAAATTCTTGAATTTTCAATTTTCCTAAAATGAAAGTATAGTTTAGAACATGTGATCTCCAAAATTACAAGTAATGTCTTTTTAAAGACAACAATCAAATATTTTAAACCTATATGTACATTACGTGGGTGTAGGTTTTTGTGGTTCCCTTCCCATCTAATATCAACAGACCTGACTGTTGATATTGGACTAAATAGCACGTAATTAATAACTGAAGACGGCCACAGCCGTAATAAAAAATTTTTGAAAAAAGATAAATAGTAACCTATTCTTTGACTTTTTAAAATCAAAATAATTTGAAACTATTTCGAACATTACGTGGGTAAAGGTATCTGTGATTTCCCTTACCATCTAATAATAACAGATTTGAATGTTAATATTGGACCGAATAGCACGTAATAAATAAAAGAAAACGGCCACAGCCGAAAAAATTTTTTATGAAACATAGAAGTCTTTTTTAACTATTCAAATTTTTTCAAATCAATAAATGTCAAAGAAATTTCAATACCTCAAAAGTTTTGAAAAAGCCACGAATGTCGTGGCGAAACGTCAACTTTTTAATAAAATCGAGTTTTTTGAGATTCACCAAGCCTGTTATTGCTAATAATTATCAAAAAGTTATATACCGTAAAAGGGGGCGAATAGGAACACTTTGTGAATGATTTGATCAAATTTGAAAAAGGACGATTTTTTTTTGAATGTCTGATGTCACAAAAAGTCCTATCATGACATCTAGATTGAGAATAAAAAGTATCGTTTCTCTAAAAATAGTATATTATATTATAAGGATTAAAAGTGCATATTTTTTTACGAGCAATATTTGCAGTTGCGAGGCGGAGCGCAGCGCAGCCGAGCGAATGCAAAATTGCGAGTAAGAATAGGCACTTTTAGTCCGTATGATATATACTATTTTTTCTCCAACCAAGTCAAAATTAAAATAATATTAGTTTTATTCAAAAATCGTTAATAATTTGGTAATAAATTTGAACACCTATTAATTATAACAGCGATAGCAAGTCGGTAGTCATGGATATCTGGTATTGTTGGTAAATATTGATTGTCAAGTAGACGTCAGTAGACGTACTAATCATATAATTTTTGTAGTAATTTTTACGCTGAACACGCTGAAAATATACCTGCAGATATATTGGAAAGTGCCGAAGCAGTATATCTAAATCTTTTGCCACCCAAATCTCGCCAAGTTTGTGAACTTGCAAATCAGCGATTCATGGATTGGTGTAAAGAAAAAATGTGCAAAACTGTGCGGAGAGTTTTCTTATGGTGTATTTCTCAAATTTAACGAAGACCGTCAAGCCATCCACTCTTTGGTCACAGTATTCAATGTTGCGATCCACACTGGATATCAAAAATGGTGTGGATATTAGTAAATATTCAAAATTACGAGCATTGTTAAAAAGGCAAAGTGATGGATATATACCTAAAAAGGCTAGGGTTTTTACGAAGAAGGAAGTGGATCGGTTCCTGGATATGGCACCTGATAATGTATATTTGATGATAAAGGTTGTTCTAGTATTAGGAATTGGAGGTGCTATGCGTTGTGACATTAATGAAAATCTTTTGAATTGTTCGAAAATTGTTAGTGATAATTTCAGTGGTGCTTTGAGTTTTGGCAATAATTGTTCCAATTGTACATTCAATATCAATATAAATAACAAATAAATACCTATATATAGTTGCCCAATTAGTTTGTTTTACTAAGTTTGTAAGAGACAATGTTTTTTCTTCAAATTTCAATAATTAGAGAGCTCAAATGCAATTACTTTTGGTCCTAGGATTAAAAGTAGCGTTTTTAATCCTAGGATTAAAAGTGTTGCTAAGCAACGAGCAAATTTTTGTACGGTAAGGGAATTGATGGCTTTTGCACCTGAAAATAGTACAAAAATGTCAACATTTTTTGATGGTTGGAGAAAAAAGAAATTTTTTTTTAAAGTAAAACCTCTGTGTTCCTGTTCACCCTGGATTGAGGATAATGGAAAAACCTGTTTATTTATCATTGCATTTCCATTCAAAACGTTAGGGGAGCAATGGGAACAGTAAAAACAAAAAAAACATTTTGTCCTGATTCAGGTTGTGTTTTTCTACTATTTTCAAGAAAAAGACGTTGGATACAACAATAGAAACTCTTTATTTCTTAAAAAAAACTGCTAAACATGGTTTATAATAAACTGAAAATAAACTTTTCTTTAGATGAACAAAAAAATCTAAAAAATATGTAATTTAACACTATAACACTAACTAAATTAAATAGCTTTTTCGTAATCATTGGTGTCAATGCCATGAAAGCTATAGATGCCTCTTCTCTCACTCCATTTATCAAGTTTTTGTATTATTTCGTTATAACTAAAAATACTTTTATCTTCTACTTGCGGAAAGGTATATACAACCCAACAAAGTTGTTTTTGAAACGCCGTTCCGCTCTTCCTAGTTTGCCCAAATAGTTTTTAATAATCAGCCTTAAATCATATGGATCTATTGGGTAGCCCCATTTGGAACAAGTGTTTAGTTTTTCAATCAGTGCACATTCCTCTTCCTATCTGAGAACAGTCTGGCCACCGTGAGTTTTTACATGGCCTTTTGAATGCCTAAAGATAACTGTGACTGGTATATTAAACCTCCTGGATTCCTCTCTGTATGAATTATGAAGTCTCATAGCTTCCACAGCTTGAGCTATTTTTTCCTTGCTGTGTTTCTTATATTGTTTGCGACTTTGGTTTTTGTATGTCCTCATAATGATGTGTTCCTATTTTCCCCTATTTACCTAAAAATATGCACTTTATTATGTAAAAAAAATCGATGTCTCAAAAAAATTATTATTTTTTAAAACCAAAATCATTTTATCAAATGAGACCTATTGGACTCCCAATGTACAAAATTTCAAGTGTTTTCACTCACATTTTCCGTATTAATCCAATAAAGTTTTTCACAAAATATCGTGTTTTAACAGCTGATTTGTGACAGCTGACAATTGATGGAGTCACAGAAGACAAAATTTTCAATATTGCCAATAGAAAGGACACACATTTCTAGTTATTTTCACGGCTGGTTCGAGTTTGTAGATTAAGCCAAAAAAACATAAAAAATGTTTAAAACATTTTACCGACCTTCGTTCCTATTTACCCTTTAGTTCCGATTCGCCCCCTTTTACGGTATATATTTATATATATATATATATATATATATATATATATATATATATATATATATATATATATATATATATATATATATATATAAATATATATAAAAAATGTAGATAACCGTAAAAATGGTATATATGATTGCAATAGCAACAAATATAGTAGAAATTCAAAAACAAATAATACTAGTACTCAAAACCAAGGTTGTTATATTTTTTTCGGCACACACATAAAACCCAACAGACAATGGAATGAAAGTGGCGGCGGTTTCGGCATACGAAAATTTCCGCCAAATGGAAGTGGACCGTGTATAAGCCTTATCTGAACATTAGATATCCCCCAAAAAAGAGGAACAAAGTCGATCTTGGAGCGTAAGAAGGAGAGCTCGGAGGTATTCACGGCTCACATCTGTAATCTATTCAATACGTGGTCGGTGAACAAACTAGACAGACTTGCCCAAAAAGGGATTCCACATAATAAATGCATATAGCGCCTGGGTTAACTTGACTGCGTCCTAGGAATGTTTCTTATTGCCCTTTCATATTCATATTTGTCGCATCTGGCCTCAGTTATGGTATGTGCGATCATATTTTTGGCGGATTTTATTATGCTGGGGTTTTATCGACGAAGGAATTACATTTTCTAAGAAAGACATTCTCTGGAAGCAAATTTAATGTGATTGAATATCTCGAACCTTTGTGTTTGAATTTATTGTTGGAAATCTTCGAAACGCTTCACAAAGTTCTTTATATTGATCTTACATATTGAATAGATCAAGCAAGTTGTAAGCAACTATTCAACGTTACTATAGGAATTGAAGTATTGGCTGCTGAATTAATAGTGCAGTAATTGAAGCTTTTTTGCTCAGAAATTTTTTACTCTGAACCGATTCACATGAAATTTTGGAATTAGGCTTATCTTACCCTTAACTTCAAAAGTGATATCGACCCGAACTCCGTTTTCATGCTGGGGGCAATTGCCACCCTTTTCGGTGGTGGATTTTTTTTTCAAAATAACCTCGGGCATCGATAGAAGACCTAATTTTGAGCAAAAATGTTTCATAAAGTTTGTTTAGAAACCCAATACTTTTCAAGTTATTGGCAATTAAATATTCGGAATTTTCCCACGATTTTCATCGATTTTTTGCAAATATCTCCGAAAATAAGCATTTCAACGATAATATTATAATGAACAAAATTGTAGCAGGTAAAAAAATGAACAAATTGGTTTTTTAAAGAGTGTTCTAAGTGCAATCAATATTGAGAGATATTGAAGATATTTTGTCAGAAATTTAATCGATGTATTCAATGCCATCTAGCTGCTAATGAAAAATGATTTTACAGTGCTTGAAATAAGCTTTAAAATGAGCACTGTTAAAGGCCTTTTGCAAGTAAAATGAGTGAGCTGTAATGAAAAAAAGAGGAACATCTAATGGTTTTTTTTTAAATCAATGGGTTTCATAAGTGCCATTTCCACCAAAATTAAAATTAATCGTATTTCGTCTAGAATTATCTTCAATATGAAGAGTGTGATGGATTCTAGCAGTTTGGCTGCTTTGGAACACACATTTTTCGAAAAATTCACGATTTTAGGAAAAAAAATTTTCGAATTTTTAAAAAACCACCTTCTTTCCATAATATATCAAAAATAATGAATGATAAGTAAAAAAGTGTTATTATAAAAAATGTAGGTTTTTTTTTTGACAAAAATTTTGGCTTTTTTTCCCTGTCACACGAAAATTGACGGAGATATGATTGTTTAAAGAGCGCGCGGTAGCGCAATCACAGTCTCTCTGGAGCCCTTTGACCCTCCACCGTTTCAAAATAAAAGGTTTTTCACTACATATCGTAATGAAAAAAGTTGTAGCCCTTTTAATTACCTTCAAAAAGTTTTTTATAAGTTGTGATAGCTTCGAAATTGAAGGAGTTATAGTTCAAAAACTAATTGTATTTTTTTCTACTTAGTAAACTAAACATTAGTAAACTGAAAATTCCGATTTTTCAATTGTTTCTGAAAAAACTTTAAATACCATTTTCTGCTTAAAATTAGGTCTTTTATCGATATCCGAGGTTATTTCGAAAAAAAAATTCCACCACCGAAAAGGGTTGGCAACCACCCCCAGGGTGAAAACGGAGTTCAGGCCAGTATCACTTCTGAAGTTAAGGGTAAGATAACCCTAATTCCGAAATTTCATGTAAATCGCCGGTTCATAGTAAAATAATTTCGGAGGTAAAAACCTATTTTACGCTTTAATGACTGCACTATAATTCATTATGGAATCCATTTTAAGTCGTATTTTCCCGGAAAACAAGAGATGTTTCTAGCCTATGGAAAGTCAAAAATCAGGTGCGTGACTAGTTTTTTATCTATTTTAAACCTCCTAGACAACGATTTTCGAAATTCTTCGATTTCTGATTCTGATTTTTTTTCTTTTCCTGGTACATAATTGCAATCTCCAGCAGCTCCCACACCAAAATTTGGGTAAATTCACTCGAAATTTTGGGCAAGGTAATGGCGCGGTTGCAGAACATGTCAAAATTGATTATCTACACCATATCAGAAGTTCAGTTTTCTGGGGCATTTTGTAGGGTATTTTGCACCCTAAAACACAGACTCAACTTCCTTAGATGATTGAAAATTTCCACTTGTATTGAGTTAATGCTAGAGAAGTGCCCCTTTGGTGTAATAAACTAAAACTTTTATCTAGAAATTTCAATTTTTCGTGGTCTTTGTGTGTTTGAGAGAGTCTTTTGCGCACCTCCAAATCTCTGAGCCATATAGTTCAAATTTCGAACTTGTATTGGGTTGATATCAGAAAAGTGCTTCGTGTTGAACTTAATTCCCGCCATTTTAATCTAGTGGTTTGATATTTCTTGTGTGTTTTGAAGTTTTGTCCTCCTCCACATCTCCTCTAAATTAACTTGAGAAATTGAGGAAATATACGACTCAGAAATTTTTTTCAGATAGAGCATGGTGGGTGGGACTCCGGCGAATATTTCGCATAAATGTCCCATTATCTACCACAATCTGTAAACTATGCATATTACCCAGTGAATACTGTTTTATATGTCAACCATAGAATCGTGGACGTTTACAAAATCCATATTTCTCCAGGTATTCTGACCCAATTCCGTATACCCTTCAGACCATTTGTCAAACGACTTGACCACAGCGGCAGATTCGGTATTATTTTGTTAAAAGAAATTTAGATCATCTCAACCATGAAATGAATACGTCTGTAATTGAAGCAAATTCGCACGAAACTATACTAGTTGAAGCATAAAAAGAGAGTAAATATATTTTAAAAGATTCTCACCTACAGAAACAGGGATGTAGTCATGAGTTGAAGTTAGTTGCGTTATTCAACATATGAGTCACTAATTCCAACAACTACAATTATTCACACTAAATGAGTTTAAATGATAGAAAATCGAATAACCCAGTTCGAATGAAAAATCAATAAAATGCAATTTGCTTCTCTCTGATGACGTTATCGAAATTACCTCGTTGACAAATGGCCTGCATCCCCGTCACACGAGAAAGGAAGCAGGTTATATTACCGTCAGGAAAATTAATCATTTTCACATATGATGTGGCTTCTTGTCATTTCTTGTCATTCGAAATCCCCACAGCGCAATAACCGTAACTGATGTCAAACATCAGTGCTAACAATTAACCCTCTGACGATGTATTTACCGAAGCATGGAGCCAAGCAAAGGACTGTATTATCCTGTACCGGATGTGGAAGCAAATTCGGAGGCTTGATACAACATCAGGACGTCATGGGGGGAAAGGGAAGGAGGTCAATGATGAACTTCCTGCGACCTCGGTGCGGTGCCTGTGTTATGTAACGACTGCGGTCGCTGCGGCGTGAAGACGATTCTGATGTGCTGATTGAATCCAGTGAGCATTTAAGTTCGCCCATTGTTTTCATTGATGAAGCAATCTGGTTATCCTGCAGGGCCGTCTTATCGCTTAATTTGAATATATATAATATATTTCTAATATATTATAAATATATATTTGTACTAGCGAACCCGGCAAACGCTGTTCCGCCATTTAAATTATTTTTATCTATCTTTCTATCTATTCATCTATCTATCTTTTCATCTATCATTCATATATCTTTTTATCTACCTACCTATATTTATTCATCTATCTGCCGATGGATCTCTATCTATCTATCTAACTATATATCATTATATCTATCTATCTTTCTACCTATATATCTATCTATCAATTTTTCTGCCCCGGCATATGTTGTTCTGTCATATAAATTATTTTTATCTATCTATCTTTCATCTATCTATCTTTTCATCTATCTATCTAAATATCTATTCATCTATCTGCCGATGTATCTCGATCTATCTGACTATCTATCTTTATATTTATCTATCTATTTATCTATCTAACATTTTAGCAAAATCTTGCAGGGCAAAATAGATGGAAGAAGAGGTCAGGGACGTCGACGAACATCATGGCTGAAAAATATTAGACAATGGACAGGAATGACAACCGTACATTTATTCAGGGCGGCTGTCGACAGGATCATATGGACCAACATGATTGCCAACATCCATAGAGGATAGGCACTGACAGAAGAAGAACATTTTATCTATCAATATATATATCTACCTATATATCTATCTATCTATCTATCTGACTAGACGCTGTTTAAATAATGTATATGTCAACACAACGTTTGCCGGAATATAATTATGTGATATGATAATACTCACATATATTTATTTTGATAAGAGAGTTCTGAACAATAAAGCACCAAAAATTGAAAAAAATAAGAATAATTTCACATTGCATTTACTATAATATAAATTTAACTTATATTTTGGCCTCAGCAACACGTAAAGCGTTAGTAATTTCAACATAGCGCCATCTATTGGATACTTACTCAATCCAGTCAACTAACTACCTTATACCGGCATCTGTAAGTATCTTATCAAACTAACAGAGATAATCAACAAATTAATAATTTGCAATAAAATAATATTGCGTCTATAAATTAGGATGTAAGCTATCCTATCTTTCAAGTTGGATCAAACTACACACGGTGTGCAAATTTGATTGAAATCGGTTGAGTAGTTCAAGTTCCACTCTTATTGCTATTAGTAAGATGTTGTGAATTTTAACACCCAAAAGGCTAACATTTGTGTTGCTATTATAGGTATTTTAAGATTTTTTTCAGTATTAAATCTAGTACTATAGGAATGACGGTTGTACTCTCCTAATCAAACAAATATTTTTTTGCCAGATTTAGATATACCTAATTGCTTTTTGAGGGACTTCGAAATACGCGAAGAAAGATTCATTACCGCTTATAAAATGGTAGCATTTATTTATATATACGTATATATATATATATATATATATATATATATATATATATATATATATATATATATACATATATATACATATACTATAAATAGCTATATATATATATATATATATATATATATATATATATATATATATATATATAACAAGGGAGGAAAAAGCACATTACCCCCATGTTATACATATGATTTTTCTGCCTCCCTCAAACAACAAGTCATTTTTAAATAATTTATTCATGAAAATAACAAACAAAATTTATTGAAGAACTAAAACTAAATTGTAGGTACAGTATAACTTATAGGCACGTTATTTTCATTCTTGCATCCTGCATATTTTTATTTTGTGGTAGAGTAATTATTTATACTAACGTTAAACGTGCTGTTTTGAGCAGTGGTTATTTGAATAACACTAGAAGTGAGAGCTGGAGCCAACGCAGTTTTCGTGATAATTTCATTAACAACATTATTATACAGCTGGTGTACCCAGAAAGTAATCGAACTTGGCTGATTACAATCAATTTCATTAAAATCAGTTACTCCCATAATTTGATTCGAAATTTTTCGCTTTTTGCAAGATATTGCAGTAGGTACATATCCTTCAGCGATATTCGTATACTTCCAACCTCCCTGTTGCTATAATATTTATGTCCTAAATTCGAAAGCTGGATGAATCTATGAGTTGGAGTCAAATTATCAATGTCAAAATGGTTAAATTAAAATAACAATTTACTAATTTCTACCAATTTGAAAAATATAGGGTGTTCTATAAATAAACGGTAAATTTATACTTATATAATAGAATATAGCTAAGGTCGTCAATGCCGTATAAGTTATTTAAAAATTACTGACTTTTTCAAGTGTTTTACAAAATCTGTTACATCGAAAAACGTTAAAATATATATCTGTGGAAGACTGAATAAATCAAGTATTGATTCAACTCTTCAACGTTTTTGTTTATTCTGATATATAAAAAGTTCACGTCATCTAATTTTTTTAACGAATCTTTGCATACGTTGCAGTAATCGACCGTGTGTATAAATAGTTAAGAGTTATTTCTATCCCTGAGTTTTTCAAATATGTGGAAGTTATCGATATTAATCCAAATATATTCAACGTCACGATAAAAAAAGATTTATTGAACTAATCGAGTGAAAATGAGCAACGCATATTTCCCACATTGTTGGGGGTATTTTCCACGCGGAAACAAAAACACAGCTATCCTTTCTCCGAACAACTACGATTTATCCGATTTGACGTGAATGAATGTATGTCATCAATTAAGAACAATAACACATAAATGCGGAAAAGGTTCTAGACAGGTCAAAGTAGCCTCGCAATGAACGAAGATCTGTGTGGGTGACTAACAAGACGTTATTAACTAAATTCCTCTTGTCTGTAAAAATCTAATTGTGACAAGAGAGAATTCTCATCTATTATTACGTGTAGGTATTAAACGTTCCATCGACGTACGGTTCCTGGGGGAAAAACTCCATTCAGTAACGTAATTGGAATGAGCTCCGACACCGTTTCATTATTTGTGGATTTAACAACTGATAACAAGAATTGAAAAACTCGTGAACAGCAGAGCTCCATTACTGAGATAGTATTTTTTGCGCGAATTGAATCGAGTCGAGATGCGGTTCTAATGAATTGAAAAATAGAAAATAATTTATTTCATTAAAAAACAAAATTCGTGTAGTGCATCTTTGTTGAGGAACCAACGAAGGAATGTAACTCAACATGATCTCAATCTAAGTACAAAATTTTAACCCGCCATTGTGAAAAAAAAATCACGAAGTGCATCGTGTAGGCTCTGATGGGTAATTGAGTAATCAACCCAAATTTTCGTTCTGCGACGAAAACAATCCCAGGTACCAAATTCCAGCTCATTTGACTTAAAACGGATTAAATAAAAACTTCTCCCGCACCTGACTTCTTTCCTCCGATACACTACAATAGTATGCATCTTCGGGAAAAATATGACTAAAAACTATAATTTTTCTTGCAATTTACTCTTGCTTTCCTACATTGTGAAATTTTGACTTTTGATATAATTGAAAACGTGATCCCTCAATCCATGAAATATTTTGAAACATCCAAATAAAAATATACATTTGCATTTTTTCATTATTCTATTCATAATAACTCAACATGTATCTTAGTACGATAACTCATTTGTTTGAGTAGTCTAAGGCCGTACTGAAACATCTTGAATATGACAACTTTCGATACTGGAGGTTAAGTGAATGCTACCTGATAATTGAAGATGAGGAAGTTTTTTACATTTCAATTATGTTCAATTTGTTTTTCACATTTCATTGGTGCTAGTGACTGAAGATAGTTCAACTCCTGACTTCAATAATTTACTAAATTTTTAAGTTTATTCTATCTCCTTTATAAATATTGCATATATTTTTGAATGCAGGAATGTATTTTTAGGAAAGCGCGCCACCGCGATCGTAAGAGGTACCCTCCACGGATAGAAAATTACTTTCCACAGTCGTTTTTTAAGAGAATTTTACCCATGTACTCCTCGGAGACGCGTGATTTTCAACGGAGTCAAACGTCAAACTTGCAATGATTTTGAGCGACCCTTCTCTCCATCTAGTCTTCTGCAATTAGGTATAAAAAGACTTATTTTTGACATTGACAGCTTGAAGGTACACAATGATTATATGAAATGGTATATGGGCTGAAGTAGTCCTTCTACGAAACTCATTTCCTCAGAAATCTAAGTTAATGTATTGCCAACACCTATTATACATAAATTTTTCATCACACCGTGCTAGCAAAATTCAATTAAAGTAGCACTTGGTATTCTATACTCACATAAATATAGAGAATTGATAATATGAGTAGGTATAACGTTTATATAGTCGCACCCACAAAGAATACTTGTGTCCATTATTAGTCGATATGTACTTGACCAATAAAGTAAAAAAGGCTTTTATGAGATATATTGCAGTGACCATAAAGGTCGAACAAGATATTGTACTAAAAACATGTGAGATAGTTTCTTCAAATGATGATGATTTCATTGGTATGATTAGAATCGACCTCTTTAAAAGGAAAGAAAATTGGTTATCAATTTTTCAAAATAATTTTAGTTAATACAAATCATATTTTACATCACTTCGCGCATAGATTTCTGACTTATATAAATGAAAATGTAAAATCTTTTCCAAATAGTCTTGAAACCTGAAACATATAAACAGTTATCTTTACTGAAATTGTATTTTTTATATAATGTAATTAGGTAAATTATACAACGAATGAATTGAATCAAAATTTATGTTGTCTTTTTTAATTTGAATAATAAACAATGGAATAAAATATAAACTTTAAAATGAAAAACACAATTGGCTTATGTTTCACTATATAAAAATATTTAGATACTGTATATATCAGTCTTGATAATGAGTTCATTACTCTAAACATGTCGACTATTCGTTACTGCTAAATACAGTATCTAAATATTTTTATATAGTGAAACAAATTTTTATATAGTGAAAAAAATATTTAGATACTGTATTTAGCAGTAACGAATAGTCGACATGTTTCGAGTAATGAACTCATTATCAAGACTGATATTATCAGTCTTGATAATGAGTTCATTACTCGAAACATGTCGACTATTCGTTACTGCTAAATACAGTATCTAAATATTTTTTTCACTATATAAAAATTTGTTTCACTATATAAAAATATTTAGATACTGTATTTAGCAGTAACGAATAGTCGACATGTTTAGAGTAAGGGAATTAAACTTAATTTTTTAGAATCATTACAGATAAATAAATAAAAGCATTCCGGTCTCCTATTGAATAGCCAAATCGATTATACTTCAAGCCCCCTTCTTAATCTTTTCAAAATTACCGAACTACCTGGCTAGCAGTTCAGAATTGGTTTTTCCTTTTCTAATAATTATTTGTAACCATCTTTGTATTTACCCCTTCTACATAATTTGTCATTTCTTGTTTTTCGTTATAACAGAGAATCATAGTTAGTTTGCCATTAGCATCTGAAGAAGGTGAAGTTCCACCGAAACGTGCGTCATGCATTATTTCTTATAATAAATGTGTAAATTGTTATTTTTAACCATTGTTTTAATACATGTTGTTAATATTATTCCACTGAATTAATGTTATCCCATCAGTTTATTTGAATTCAGAAGTGGTGAATATTCCTTAACTTTCTGCTAGCAAATGAAAAATATTCGGACTGGTAGTTCATTATCTACGCAAGAAAAAGATTCATGCAATTCAATAAACTTTGTTTTCTTCAAAACTTCTCATTTCTTTCACAGATGTATTAATCTTCTATTTTCTCTTTATCTGTGATAGTTATTCTTCAAGAAATAATGTTCTCTATGAGCAACAATAGTATTCCGATGTACCACTATAAAAATGATACCTACACGTGAGATTAAGAACTGAGGTCAAAGGGTACCTTGGAGAACGGTATTTCAAAGTGAGTTCATTACTTTTGTTATAGGGCAACGGCATTAAAATATAACTATCCTTTTGTGATGTTAATTTTAACCGACTCGTTGGAGTACCCACAAAAGCTGTTATATCATGTTTTATCAGAGCTAGATTGGCACTAATGTCGTATATCCGTACATAAATGCCCAGTTAATTAAATAGAATTATTCCTATTGTGTAGACGTTAAACTATGTTTTCGATTTTTATTTGGTTAAACGCATGTTGATGGTTTGGGAAGTAAAATTATGAAGAATGTAAGATGAGTGGAAGACTTGGAACTGATGGCTAATTTTCTCAGCTAGCGGCGAACATGGTGATTTGAGAAATTGTTTTTGTAATCATATACCAACAACATTATTGGGTTGACATGAAAAAATATTAGAGATATGGAGTGAAATGAAGTTTATTTTACTGAAGGAGTGGTAATAAATTTGAATTTGATGTTTTTTTGATTTATGAGAAAACAAACATTTCATTATTAATTATTATAATAATACAAACTAATACTTTCAATCTTAGTAACTATTGTTTTGTAGTAACTAAAGTAGGTTATAAATATTTGCGATTAGATCACTGCTATTCTAAAATAAAATTCATCAAAAACTATTATGCTTGAAAAGTTACTTTTTACATGACCAAACTTAATATTGTTAAAAGCTTTATTTCTTTTAATTATTGATTGAGACCACCGATTATCATTATATTAATAGATAGATTATTCGTAAGAATTATAATCAATTCAACAATATATCAACATATTTTTTTTATCTCAAAGGACCTACAGTTTAACGCCGGTTCCGAACGGACAATGGACTTGTAAACAATGTACATTACCCAACAATTTATCTTATATAGAACCACTAAATTTCGGACATACACAACACCCTAGAGCAAGGTGAGACTCGATCCCACAATCCTCGGTTTACAAGCGGTACACCTTACCGTTGGTCTACCGAGGCCTCATATTAACATATATGTATGTGTAGGGACAATATTGTTAATTGTATAGGAATGGCTAAATAAAGTATTCATTCATTAATTTTTTTTGACACTTCAAAATCATACGTAATCTATAATAAACACTGATACTTATTTTACTTCACTATCAATATCCTCAACTTCTACTGATTTTCGCAATTCATTCTTCATTAATAAAATAACAATGAATTAACAACATTTGGTAGTAATTAAATGGGTAAGACAGTTGAAAGTATTATGATTCTTACGGCTTGTTAAATACATACGCATATAGGAATACAACTGGCAATATTTAACTTACAATATTTATTCTTTCATTCAGAAATTAAGAAATCATTTCGATTGTTATCATAATTCCACGTATATGCACGACGAAATATTAACAATTTGATAATAAATTTCATCGACTTCCACATATGGCTGGAAACAATTGAAGAAACATAAAAGAAAAAAAATAAAATTAATTAAAAAAATATAAATATATATATATATATATATATATATATATATATATATATATATATATGTATATATATATATATATATATATATATATATATATATATATATATAAATATATATATATATATATATATATATAATATATATATATATATATATATATATATATATATATATATATATATATATATATAAAGTGTGTATTGATGTTTCGCTGACCTCTTGGTAAAACATGAAATATTTCATGAATCTAAAAGAAACAATTGGCAAAGTTTCGCAATGTATATTGAAAATAATATCTTGACAGTTGTTTCGGGTTGTGAGCCCATTTTCGAAATAAGTCATCAGATTCTTGTGAAAATAGGCTCATAACCCGAAACAATTGTCAAGATATTATTTTCAATATACATTGTGAAACTTTGCCAAGTAGTGTTTCTTTCAGATTCATCAAACATGCATTTATTTCATCATTTTCTCATGAAAAGACATTATATATATATATATATATATATATATATATATATATATATATATATATATATATATATACATATATATATATATATATATATAATATATATATATATATATATATATATATATATATATATATATATATATATATATAAATGATGAAATAAATGGATGTTTCCCTCTCAAATACTGAAACTTTCTGAGGAAGAGTTCAACTAGAATTGGGATAATCGTTTATTTGAAGAAATCCGATCATTTTAAAATAATTATTATTGCTTTTGCAGCTAGATACAAATTTTTACGGTAGTTCAAAGTACCTCATATTTCAAGACTCCGTTCTAAACATTCTATAATCATGAGAATATAGTCAGAATACTTAATTTCATGAGGGAACTTTATATCAAAAGCGGCATCTTTTTGACTTGAAGCACAAGAAAGTGCAGTAAATTAATCTTCCAGTTTCTGTGAAGAGTCTTTGAGTTTTGTTTTATCTGAACATTCTGTTTTTATTATTCATTCTTTCCTTCAGGATATGAATTTCAAAAATTTATGATCTACTGTCTGAATTATTAGTATTTTTACTTCATAATCGGTAGCGCAGGAACGTAATCATTCTATACTTCTTATAGGCTCAATTTTGATATTCAATAGTTTTCAATATTTTTTGTATGTTTGCAATTTCATTAGATTCTTATCTACATTTATGAAAATACTCTCTATATCTTCTTAAGCCAATTATCCATATTTATATACATAGGAGAATTTGAATTACCTTGCAAAAATTAAAATTCATGGATGAGGAGGTTAAGTGCCTTGAACAATGGCATGTTTGCCAAATTAGTAAAACATTTCATTCAAAATATTCTGAGAGATTATGAAATTTATTACAGGATAATATAGGGTGGCCCACCACATTCGCCTCGGTGTTTCTATGAGAAATGAAAAGAGTGGGAAAAAAATTTATCATACGTCATACGTTTTTATATTCTACTTATGAGTAATTTCTTTATCTTAAAAATGGAACATCTTGTATTGTAATGAAAAGCTAAAAACATTTTTGAACTCATTTTATTGAAAAATTAACAAAGGTAAATGGTAAAAAAATAATTATTTCAACAAATGCTCAAAAAGGTGGCCATTATTCTACATGTATAAGCGAACTCTTTCTTGAAATGAGTGCCGAATTCTTAATAACATGTTTTGCGGTATCGAACGAAGAGCTTTAGATACACCGTATTTGCAAAAATTTGTACTCGAGCTTTTAGCGAATGTACGTGTTCCTTGATAAAAAAATTTTGAAAATACTTTTCAATTACAATACAGGATGTTCCATTTTTAAGATGAAGAAATTCTACTTATGGAATATAAAAACGTCTTTTGCGTGAAAATCATAAGAGATAGAGTGAGATAGGGACATAGTTTTGAAGGGAATCTAATTCTGCGTCAAATGATGCCATGAAATACGGGGTGTTCCATTTAACTTTAAGAAGTTACTCAATGAAAAATGTGCGCCAACTTTGATGCAATTTTTTCACCACTCTGTACAATATTGAAATAAAATTTTCATATAGTATTTAACTTTAACCTTTCAGCTATGCAATAAATTCAGTTAAGAGCATCTCGTTACATGTTACAGCGTGTAAACAATTTTTGAATTATGGTCTGTATTCTTCAATTTCTCAAAATTTCTCAGAAACGGTCAATTTTAAGTATAGGAAATATAAAAAAACTTTTATTTGGTCTATAGTATCTAAAAATATAAAAAATGTAGGGTGTTCCATAAGAAAAATTATAACTTTGATATGTTACTTTCTTTTGGGTGATTCTATTTCAAAATAATTTTAGAATATGCTCCTCATGGACCCACATATGACTGTGCAAAATTTTGTTTCCCCACTCTTTTCATTTCTCGTAGAAACACCGAAGCGAATGTGGTGGGCCACAGTGTCTATATATATATATATATATTAAATATATATATATATATATATATATATATATATATATATATATATTTTATATATATATATATATATATATATATATATATATATATATATATATATATATATATATATATATATATATATAAATATATATTATATATATATATATATATATATATATATATATATATATATATATATATATATATATATTATATATAAATATATATATATATATATACACATATGCCAAATAATTGAATAATGAAGAAAAGGCTTCAAAATTATAATTTTAAAGTAAAAACAAAACTTTGTTAATAAGGTTATAAATAACAGTCTTCAACTGAATATTCAACACCTATTCAATTCAGATGAATCCTAATTGAAACTCATACCTGATATGGAATATAAATATATATATATATATATATATATATATATATATATATATATATATATATATATATATATATATATATATATATATAATGATGAGGAGGAAAGGCTTTCAAGTTACAATTTTGAAGTGAAAAGAAACTTAGTTAATGTTTCATTAGCCTTGATGTTGAAGAAGGATTCCTGTTACTAAAGAACGTTAAGAATGGCTGCCTCTGTTCAGTTTTATCAGAAACCGCTTTTCAGCTATCTATTCAGTGGATCACAAGAGATTGTTTTCTCTCTCTTCTCCTTCCGGCTTACACTTCGAAGACACGATGTAATCTGTTTCCATTTTCCATACCCTTTTTCATCTTCGCAATTGAGTTCCTTTCAATGAATCGTCTTCGTCTTGTTGAAGTAGATCGACGCTATTTTGCTATGGAAAGTTCCGTCTCAAACAAACTTTATTATCGAAAGAAAGTAAAGTTTTACTGTAAGCTTTTGTATTTTCATTTCGAAGGAAGCTTTGAGTTCAATCTAGTCCATATACTGATTGAATTGTTCTTCTTCTTAAGATGCTGACTATTGTCAGCAATATTACTCAACAGAAAAATCAATTATTTTTTATATAATACGATGAACATAATTTTTTTTTGGGCCTGATGTAGATTACAAGATGGAAATACAAAGAACAATATCATGAATTTCTACTACATACCACTCTTTGTTTATTTGTTCACCCTTGAAACTACTCTATGAGATATGAATGTATACTCAATATATTATTACATAATACAATTCAAACATGTTTTTTATTTTTTCGCAAAGAAATTAATATTTTAGAGTGCTTGTTTTACTTTGATTTTCTTTAAATTATAAGGCGGTTGACCTTGAAGTCCTAAAAATTTTCGCCTATGGTTAATTTTTTAACACCTCTTGTAGTCTCCTTAAACCAACACCTCACGAGCCGATATATATATATATATATATATATATATATATATATATATATATATATATATATATATATATATATATATATATATCGAATCCATGGGGTTTTCTGGGTATGCAGGGCATGTTGTGGTAGGCCAGTGGAACGTTGTCCTTCCATTCGCCAGCAGGTAGTTATGTCAAAACCGGCATCATGCAGAGACTTTCCTGTTTTTAGAGGAGGATGCCTGGAGCGGAGTCAGTTTCTTATGTATATATGTATATATATATATATATATATATATATATATATATATATATATATATATATATATATATATATATATATATATCTATATATATATATATATATATATATATATATATATATATATATATATATATATATAAACCGGAAAGTCTCTGCAAGATGTCGGTTTTGACATAACTACCCGCTGGCGAGAACCACTGGCCTACCACAACATGCCCTTCATATCCAGAAAATCCCATGGATTCGACCCAACCAGCAAAGTTTGGTCAGCCAAAACAGAATTAGAACCAACTGTAGGAGATGCGCTGACTCACTTTTCAAATGGGGTAAACACCTCTCCCCCCCCAAGTAACATGTTGGTAACCGTTTAATTACCAAAATGTTATGTTAGCGGTTTATAACGGTTTAATTGAAAGCTTTTTTGGTTTATTAGACAACTCTGGAATACCAATTTGCTTATATTACTGGTTAGTTCTATTATGTTGTTATAAAAGCGATCTTAGAACATAATTAGAAGACCTCTTTTATAACAGTTTTTTAACTGATTTATACAGCTTTCTAGAAGCATATTTTCTACACTTTTAAGTACATACTTTATAGTATACTTTGTAAACGTTTATATAATCGATTTATATAATAGTTTGGTGATTTAAGCAAAATAGCGTTGATAAACTCCACGGGATCAGATGTCGTTTTCTGACAGTTATTTAGAGAGGGACATGTGATACTTTTATAAAATATTGTAGCTCGATAGCGGTGCTATATAACAAGTTTAACCTAAGTATACATTAGCTTTTCAATTAGTACATTGCCATCATGAGTGAGAATCCGAAAGAATGGAAATATATTATAATTAAGAAAAATGGTAACTTTAAACGCAAAGTAAAAGGTAAAATAGCTAAGATGAAGGCAAAAATTCAAATGATGTCTAACGAAACTATAATTAATCAAAAAGTAGAAATATTGGCTTCTACTTCGTCAACTTCTAGTTTACCTGAACGCATGGATAATAATAATGAAGATGCACGTTCATCTCAAGAATATGGAAATAATGCATTCACTGTAAATGTAGAACAAACTGATATTAACATTATTACTGATGTAATCGAGATAAAATGTATGAGTTTGAGATAAACTATCAGTTCAGAACGAAATTAAGATCGTGGGCAGTACGGCATAAGTCGAAGCATACTGCTCTAAAAGAAATCTTAAATATTGTTAATGACCGATTGCCAAGTGCAGCATTACCGAAGGATCCAAGAACTTTTTTACAAACACCACCTGACATAAGTGTAAAAAAAATTGATTCGGGGGAATATTGGCATAACGGGATTGAAAATCCAATAAAAAAAGTTTTAAAATATGTCAAAGATATACCACCTACCATTTCATTAAATATTAACATTGACGGTTTGCCACTATATAAAAGTTCAAAACAGGAATTTTGGCCCATATTGTGTAATATACATAAACTATCTAACATAACTACAATTCAATTTTGATTGAAAATGAATAATTCTGAACAATTTCATAACAATTATGTACTAAAATAAGTTGCTCTACTCACAGAAATTGGTTTTGTCTGGGAGACTGTAATTATCGCTCTTGAAAAAACGTGGTCAAAGAAATTAATGCTTCAGAAAAATTTTTATTTTTGATAAAATGATGAGCGCGTTGTGTTTTTTCGAGGTACCGTAATCTATTTTAACAGTAAAATTTTCTTCGCATGCCAGTTTTCAGGTACTCCGGTGTCCCTTTTTACCATATCGCCGAAGTCAAAATAATGTAGTAGTGTGCAATAGATGCCATACCTACTTAAATTGGCGAAGCAGATTGACAGTTGCATTAGTTTTAAATGAATAATTGATGTTTCTATTATTCAGCAATATTAAAGTTATATAAGTATTATGGTTTCTCCTGAAAATCTTGTTTGAGATAATACAGGTGTTAACGTCATATAAACGGTATAGTAACTTCTAAATTACCTTTATGTGGTCCTTAAACAGTAGCTTTAATATTAGTAATTGTTTTCCTTTATATAACCTTATTGCAATGTAATTGCCTTCTTGAACTCCTTTATATAATGAAAATATAAGTTCTGAATAAGAATGTCCATAACTACTGCGGTTTGGAGGTTAGGATATATAAACGTCGTATAAAGGTTATTTCAAACCTTTTTAAGAGT
>JARQZK010005084.1:5000-67500 GCA_030704885.1 Cynegetis impunctata | reverse complement strand
TACATTGAAGAGTACACGCTGTATAAGCCAAACGTACAATAAAGGTTATTATTATAATTATAGTGAAATGAAAAATAAATAATAAGTAAAACACCTGTCTAAAAAAAAAAAACTAAAATTAACTTTTATTTCACTAGTTTCGCCTTTTACAGCATTATCAAGACTGAATACATATTACAAAGACATCATTTGAAAATATACGTATTTCGGTTCGGTACCTGGGGTTGGTAAAATAGAATCGATAGTTTTTCCAAATTATAAGAGATTTCACAGTGGGGAGTGGTTTAGGTGCCACTGGTCATTGAGAAGAATGTAATTTTTTGGAGTTTGTTTATTTCCATGGCTTCCAGGAAGTTGATTTTCATCCTTTTTTCACAGTAATGAAGAATTTCTGGTTGAAAAGAGGATGAGATGTTTTCCGACTCTAGATGTTCCCTAAATGCTGACTTTTTCAGATGTTCTTTTAGCCAGTTTCAAAACATCTTCCGGTCTGGCCTATATATGATGACCTACAATCTACATTCTCCACAGTCCATTCTATAAATTCCTGTCTTCTTCATTGGATCGATTTTTGACATTTTATCATTGAAAATCATTTTATCCAATCTGCTATAACTCGAAAAAGCAGTATTCAAATTATTATTTTTGAGAATTAAATGATCTTCGAAGAGGGGATGTGCGTATAAGGAATACTCACAAACTTTTGTTCGTTTTTATTATTACTATTGCAGTATGGTCCATATAATTGCATATTGATGAAATGTTTCTCTTTTTTCGTAATTCAACTATTTATTATTCTTACTGGAAACTCATTGTTAATACCTATTTTACGAATCATGACAAGTTCTTCCATAAGGTCTTGTTTCGATAAAGGAACCGAAAAAGCACTATGAATCATTGAGTTGAGAGCTGCGAGTCGATGGCTAATATTCACCAAGCTATTTTATACCATACAGTATTATTCCTGATCCAATTAAATATATTACATACGTTGTACATTTCACAAAACTCAGCGATTTAAAGAGGCATAGCGGCTGGCAGGCCATAGGTTTCATTGCGGTAAGCGGGCGCAGGGTGTGCTGTAACCGTGTGCCTATAAATAGCACATAGATTGCCGCACGGGTAAAATTTGGGAGGTCTCGGGTTCAAACCCCGGGGCCGACTGGTCTGCCATGAGTTATTTTCAGAGGTTTCCTCATGGTAATGTAAGTCACTGCTTGCAAACTTATAAGGCGAATGCTGGGCCAGTATTAATCCTCTGAACCCTACCCACACTTCCTATGTTCCATAAATATCCCGTCTCACCTATCCTTAATGCACTTGTACATACAAGTGTATCCTCTGATCTGGCTGAAGGAGTTAATCCCAAACTCAAGCTGCCCGCCTCACTGACACATACTTCACTGAGGAATGAAACACGTGTGTTTCTTTTTTTTCCGCACGGGCGTTAAGTAGGCAAACGCCCGGAAACCGAAAGAACAGAGGTGTTTTTAGTGGGTAGACAATGTTGCATATTTATATATCAACAGTTGAATTCCACACAGGCCGGTGTAGCAACCGGTATCGCTTTTGAAGTTTTCACCTCGATTAAAAAGGAGAAAAGGACGGACGTACTATTCCAAGGGGACAGGAATGGGCGTAACACGCATCGGGGTTCGCGGATTAATATTTTCGCGAATAGCACTATAGATAGATAGTAATAATTTATATGGCAGAACAAAGTTTTCCGGGTAAGGTAGTTGAATATAAATTCTAAATAACAGAATAGCATACAAACAAGGAATAACCTATGTATCCCCGAATATCTCGGATAATTTACTGATGGATACACCTCCTCAGTTTAGATGTCGAATAATCACCTTCGCATCCGCTGTGTTCCTCCAACAGCTAAGATTGTTATTAATCAGTTTAAATAGAGCATAACGGTGCCGGATTTCAAAAGATCTTAATCTCGTTTCTTGTTTGCAAATTGTCTAGGAAGGGCCTCTTTCAAAGCTCGCAATTACTTGATTATAATCAACGATGATGTCGCTGATTGCATATTCAGGCCCTCATCCTCGCCCGGACCCTCCGATGTAATGACGAGATATAACGCGATAAGGGCTCCATTTGTAGCCATGCAATGAAGTTTCTATGTTTACGTTACATTTTCTGAAATTCGGGATTGCTCCAATCCGAGTGGTTGCATCCAAATTCAATTTTCAAGGACTTGTTCGAAATGAGTTTGATGAAGATGGAATACTTGATGTTAGTCGAGTAATATACTCAACATTTCGTACTAATGCTATTTTAACATTCCAAATAATGTTACAAATTTACAGATAGTTTAGGGCAGTGATTCTCAAATAGTGGTCTGCGGACCGCTTGGGATCCGGGGCCTAGTTTAAGGGGGTCCGCGAAGGTGAGAAATTTTTTTACTAGTAGTAGGACGAGAATATTGAAAATTATTTTTTGTACACCAGCCATTAAAAGTGGCGTTTTTAATGCCTTCTTTGAGTTTTAAAAGTGTGCATTTATAAGGTGTGTTAAAAATATTTTTAACACTCTTGTTAAAAAAATTTTTAACACGTAGTGTGAAAAGAAAAATCCTTATAAACGAGCATTTTCAGAGACAGTTTCACTGAAGTTTCCTTCTATGTTCTTCAATCTACACCGGGCGAGAAAATTAGTATATGCAATTTCGTACTGCTGGCGCGACTTTTTTGGCATGCAGCCTCTTCAATGTCCATTGGTAACAAATCATCACTTTTATTTGGGTAAGTATTTTTTCTACGACCGTGCGTTTTAACCCACTTTCCCGCTCGCATTTCAGTTTTGAAAGTGTCACTTTCCCGCACTAGTGCGGGAATGAAATAGCGGGCATTTTTCCCGCACGCTTTCATTAAAGAATAAACTGAATAATGATATGTCCCTATGCACCGAACGCCACCGACGACGTTACTTTGGAAATGACATGTGAATTAACATAATATGTCATTAGTATCAATTTATTTGAATATATCAAATTTGATCTATGTAATGAAATCTAATCGATCTCGTATAAGCGCTTGTAGAAAAAATAATATATCAAATAAAATTATATTATATATATACAAATGACTTAAAACCGTTGCCGTCACCGTCATCGTTATCTTTATGCGACCTGCAACCGATGCCATCCTCATCGACGTCATCTACCTTCCAGTTGAAACCAAATAACTCCACTGGACCGGCAATTCTTACTAGTCTACAGAATGCAACAAATTGTGTTTTCAATAATAATATTTATAATAATTAGTAGTTTTTAGTTAAAGTGTTGTATATTATTATGTTTGTTGGAATAAAATAATTTTTGAAAAATGAGTTGGTATACTTTTTGTATATACGGTCGTAGAAAAAATAATGTTCCCAACTTATGCGTAAAGTGTCTTTCCCGCACTTGACTGCTTGCCCGAACTCCGCTCTTGTTACTGTCCGCACTTGTTAGGAAAATAACTATTTATCGACTCACATTTTTTGAACTGCTTTTGTCACTTACTAATTACGATGGTTACCACAACCCACAACATACGCGGGGCTTGTTGAAAAATCAAAAATAATTAGTTGTCAAGAGATTTCAAAAGTATGCGATTTCGACTTTTATTTTGTTACCAAAATAGGAAAGGTGTACAAAAAATTTGTTCTTGGAGTTGCTCCACTCGCTGCGCTCGTTTCGCAAACTTCTCCACTCACAAAATAAAGTATCACTTTTAACACTAATATCATAAATAGCTATTTTTCAGTACCAATAAAAGAATTTGTAGAGTTTGGAAACTAGTTGAGCTCATTAACTTTATGTTAATGAAGCTGGCTGTGACCATTTTCAACTTCTTTGATATACTGAAGTGCGGTGGTTGTCTCGAGGAAGAATTTAGTTTCTTAAATGAACTAAACCTACAATTGCAAGGCAGATATATCCATTTTTTTTCATGTTGCTACTGCAGTAGTTAATACAAACTCTGATATTTTTAAAGTCAATACACACCCAGGAAACATATGAAACATATATAACACACACACACACACACAAATTGCATCAGAAGTCCTCCAAGTATATTTGAATAAGGATGGTCATACTCACACGGATTTTTGTGTGTAACTTGTAGGTATGTTATATGGTCCTGAAATCGACATATATTTATCTATCTATTGATAAAATGATTTTTTTCAATCAATACCAATATATATTATTTTCACCTATATATTGAAATTTTTAGGGTGAATGAGGGATTCAAATAATTAGAAATCGAGTTCAAAATCGCATAAAATCATGCCTTTCTGTTAAAACTAACTGGGGAGGGCAATTTTTTATGAATTTGAAAATACATGACGAATGACGAATTGAACAAAGCGATATGTTTTCGTATTGTAACTTCAAAATTATTTGAAGGTTTCTAGGCAGCTATAATTACAAAATAACTTCACTGAAATTTTTCATTATGACTACCCTCTCCTAGTGGAGAATTAATTTTTAAAGTTCTTATTTATTATGTCTGTGTTTGATTTGGTGTATTTTTGTATTTAAAATTTAATCAATTCATATAAGCACTGTTTTCTCATATCTTCCGGCTTAGTCATTGATTCCTCAAAAGTATAGAATTGATTTAAAATCAAAGAGTTTCATAACTCAAATTTCTTATATTCATCTCATATTGATGGTCCTGCATGGTGTTTGAGCCATGTAAAAGGAAATATAAAATTGAATACATACATTGAATATTAAATTGTGTTTTTGTGGCGCCATCTCTGTGGAGTAGCCCTATAACACTATTTTCTAATGCAGTAATATTTTCCAATCAAATGCTATGTTTGTATATATTCCGATAGACGCTGAAAACAATGTGTGGTATATTTGTTGTCATAGAATACCTGGTTGCCTACTTATTTACGGAATATTGTAACCAAAATACGTGACTCATAAAAGTTGCCCTTTATTATATGGGTCCATTATGGATACTTTCTAAAATTAATTTTCATCAGGAAATCAAGAACACCCTAAAATAAAAGTTGTATTTTTTGCATGGAATCCCCTGTATATTTTTCAATAAGGTTTATAATGGTTAAAGCTTGAGGTTTTTCAAATAATTTGAACTTTTTCAAAATATTACCTAAATTTCATGTTTCAAATAATAAAGTAGTATTTCAGTTACGAGAGCTAAATATGCAGTGAAGTGTTACAATATAATAAAAATCAAATTTCATATCCCAATTATACAATAAACTTAAATGGAATATCACGTTTTTTAATTTAATAGGAAATATTGTTTTTAATTATCTATCTAATTGTATTAGAATGTCCTATAGCTAAGTATTACCGTTCACATATAATAAAATGAAAAAATTATTCCATCAAAAGCCGGGTCCCTAGCATAAACTTAATTCAAGTACAGATTTTCAAACCTCTAACTCATTTTGGAGGTGATTTGGAGGAGCAAAGATCCTCCATAAAACGATTTTATCAGCTTATATATATATATATATATATATATATATATAACTGCCTCTGCGCCAAATTTTTTTTTGTCAAAATTATATCAAATTGGTGTCTAGTGGTAACCTGCGGTAGAAAATGTAATTTTTTATTAATTTTTTTGATGATGCTGCATTTTTTTTTTGTGTGACAAAATATCTCACACGGCGCAAGAGCAACTAAAAATCGGTTTGAGCCATGTGCTTGCAATGCTTTCTGCACCGTTCGGGTGTTTCCCCACCACTATTTAGTGGATTGACGAGTCTTTGCGTGTTTTATCTTGATTTTCTGAGGCGCAAGGGAGGAATAATGCTATGAAGATGGTCAAGACAGTACGCTACGTATGTGTAGGATGTCCCGAGGAATCCCATATGTGCAGAGAATGTTTTTATAAATTACATAAAATATCATAAATATTTGTTTTTGTATGATATATATATAGGGGTGAAAACATTAAATATACACACGTATATCTAATAACTTTAAGTTTTGCAGGTAAGATATATTTCTAAATAAAAAATTGAACCAAACAAAAAATATACTTTATTTCTGTAAGCTATTTCTGGTGAAAGTTCTTCTACGCCAGGGCTATCTATTACCACATACAAATATACGAGAACTGTGCGCGCTTCAGACACAGCAAGCGAATAATACTTCTTATAAGTGTGCGTCAATATCGCGCACACGGCGTTCAGTGCAGAAGCCGTGTGCGCCGATATGTCACACGTGGCAGTCAAAGGGTTAAACGAACAAGGAAGATTCTTCAATAATTGTTCCCCAATACAAATCGCGGTCGGGACTACTATCTGGATAACAACCCAGAGCGCCAAAAATTCACCCCTTAGATCGAAAGTATAGAATCCCTTCACGGGAATACATATTTCCTGAAATGCTTTGTATTGGGGAACAATTAAAAATTTGTAAATTCACTCCGGGTCAAATAAACTGGACTGATGAGATCTAATAAGATTTTGAGTCGGGGTGACTTGACAATTTCTATAATTCACTGTTGCATTGTGACTGTAGAAATTTCGTATTACAATTCATATAACCAGCTCCCTTGGAAAGTTGTTTGATAATTTTTTAAATTGTTGAAGTCTTTCCTTGTTCACTTCATGTAATATATCAAATTGACCATGATCAACTGTATATTTTTCATGATTTGATTTTCCGCATTATAGAACCCTAGAAGGCTGCATTTTGGACATGAGGTTCCTACTCAATTATCACTTCTTCTGATTTTGTTTCTCTCCGCCACTCCCTTGTACAAACGTTTGAGATGCCAAAATTTTGACTCAATTTACGCAAATTCTGTTCTGTCCCTCAAGAACAACGCCTGATTTCCGATCAGTTGTTTTTATGACCTCGTAAATCGCGGTCCAGGAGTTATATTAAATTATTTAAAAACCGCTCGCGCACCTCACATATGACTTTCAAAACAATAGGCTAATATTTCTGAGGAAAATACGAATAAAATTAAATATGGAGATTCATTTACAGAATTCAAGAGTCAGCGATGGCGAATAGTACTAGGTAGGGGAGACCAGGTACAAAAGTAACGGCGGGTCGAAAGTAACAAATGCTCTGTAGGTTTAAAGAATTGTCAAAACACCACTTAGCTGCTGTCAGGAGATAGCCAGTGGCACCACCTTCAATTGCATTCGATCGCCGCTCGCGCCGCGCACTGTTAGATCGTGTGAGAGGACGCTACGTGATTTCACAAATCAAAAATAAATTTTTTGACGTTTACTTATTCAATTATTATGTAGTATTGAAGGGATGATATTAATCTGAATATTTGCATATTGATACTCGATTAGATTGATTTTACAGTGCTTAAATTCGTTTTTGTCTAGCATGTTCCGTTTCTAGGTTATCTTTCATGTTCTAACAAAAATGCTGTAGGGTACAAAAGTAACGCAGCCCTATGGGTACATAAGTAACATGTTACTTTTGTCCCCATATTGATTTGCTCTAAGTAAACTTTTTATGTGTGTGTTTATTTCAATATTTTGCCGCGATAACACATAATAACCACCGCACGAATAACAATTAACATGTAAGTCTATCGAAAAGCGGCTGGAGAGCATTTTAATGATGGTGAAAAAATTAGAGCCATGGCAAAAAAAATTGAACGTCTGCCATGTTACATTGCATAGGTATATGAAAAAAATTAAAGCTAGAAATACTAGCGCAGTTGTAGACAAGGAAAATAAATTTGACGACGAAGATTGCTTCTACCTCGTTTGTTTAGAAAATTTTAGCAATAGTCGACTGAATGAGCAAAGTTTACATTGTTTCGAATGCAAAATGTGGTCTCATTATAGGTACTGAATGCGTCAATAAATTAGGTGTGCCATAATTGCGAGTCTGAATAGAGAAGACTGACACTGAATTTTCCAATAAATATTTGTTTGATTAAATATGTCATATCATATTCATTACAAACCCCTTTGCCCTGTTACTTTCGACCTACAACGTGTTACTTTCGGCCCGCCAACGTGGTCGAAAGTAACAAATGACAATTTTTCTGTGATTCATGCAAAATACACAATAATAAGGTAATTTAAGATGCTAATGTATAGAGCATAAACGGAATTTATGTATGGCTATATCAATTTCACCGAAATAATAATACATAACGAGAAACCAAGGCCAAAGTACAAAATGTTACTTTTGTACCCGGTCTCCCCTACCTTCTATCATAGTTTCGGTTATTAGAAAGCACACAAAAGTATTATAATGGTGATTAATGATTGTAAGCGTGAAGGTGAGAAACATTGAGGAACATTTTTGTTGCTGTTGCGTGTTTCTGAAAATGTTCCTAAATGTTCCTTAAAATTTCTTTATTTTTCGGCAACAAATGTTGACTGTTCCTACTTGTCGCCGGTTTCCATTTCGAGCGGTAAACTTCAAAAGCAAATAGGAAACATTTGTGAACAAATCCGTGTTGCTCTCTTAGTGGAAACGTATCGAGAACGCAACTAGTAAACATTCGTGTCGCCGATTTTCTGTGTGCAGTGAAGTACGAAAACGAATAAATATATAGCTGCGGTTTCACCGGAGGAACATTTTTGTTGCTGTTGCTTGTTTCCGTAAATGTTCCTTAATTTTTTTTCATGTTTCGGCTACAAATGTTGACTTACGCATGTTGCCATAAGTTTCTACCTATAGCAATTAGCAATAAAGAGAAACATTTAGCAACAAAATGGGGTGCCGGATTAGATCGCCACACGACAATACAGCAGCAAGGTCGGTGTTACCACGTTGTAATATGAATATAATTACCGTGCTGAAATAAGAAAATAAGATGCATATGAATTTTACAATGAAGTTTGATTTGACATAAATTAGGTTATATTATTGATTCTCAATTCTCATAATTTTAATAATAGAAGGAAACTTCCGATCAACGATTTCTATATGAATATTGCTGTACTCAATAAGATACAACAGGAAAAATTATTAATATGGAAATAAAAACCATAATTCATGGAAAATCATAGCCAATGACTAATGCAGAATACAGATAAATGTAACAATGGGCTTGAAAACTTTCAAGTCGTCCTGATAAAAAACACGATGTATTATTGTCCACATAATAAACAGAATGAATAAAAGCAAGTAGTATGAAGCGCTGAACCAGAATATATGTTCAAAAAATGGATTTTTACAATTGTCCATGTAATAATTGAGGCTTTGACTATGAAAAGGAGGTAAGTGCCAAAACTTAAATTTTCCAGGAGGAGCAAAAAACCAAATTGATACATGAATAAATAACAAACCTTTTGGAGTAGAAAATGTATTTACTATACGGTTACATGCAAACATTGTTAGATAATAATGTAAAAAAGAAGATTCAAAGATTATTTAGAAATATCTTTATAAATGTATGGTGAACCCATGCTGCGGCGCTTGTCACCTTTGCAAAGCAAACAGTCATTCTTTTTTTTTATTTATTCAAGTACTCTAAGAGATAACAAGATCCATAATGAGTATAACATGTAAGATTGTATGAGTGACATGCATGTCCTAACATTTTAGTAACATAAATTTTTTTACTTTAAATAACTATTGTAGTCAGAAGAAGAGATCACTTTTTACAAATCTCCTCTAGGAGGAGTTTTTTCATCTTTCTATTGAAACTGTCAATGGACGGACTGTTTTTAATATGTTCGGGAATTTTGTTGAACCATTGTAGAGCTTGAAATGTAGTCCTTTTTTTCCCAACATTACTTGCATAGTATGTGGAAATGTTGATTTGTTCTCGTGTTGTAATGATGTATGTCACAATTTTGAGTTAGGTTGACTTCTGTTTCAGTTTGGTTGTTTTTGATTTTGTGAATAATTTTGACACTATCCAGTTTAACTATATCAGGGACTTTCAAAATTTTTAGATATTTGTAAAGCATTGTTGTATTGGTCCTGTTGCGACCGCGCAATATTATTAAATTATTTTTTCAATAATAATATTTTTTAAATTTTCATTTTTCTTTTCAAACAATTTATTTCTATTCCTTTTCAAATTCATTTTCACCTCATATTAAGTATCATTTTATTCAGTCTTCCCCCGTATATGCCTTCAAATTTCTCCTTCATCGCTGTGCGCGGAAGACATATGTTCTGAAGACACATGTGAAACAAATATAATTCAATTTTCAATTGCGACTAACTTGTGCTCCAGTGCGTTATATCTACTTTACATATTCTCCTCATTTTCACCATTTTCACCCTTTCACCGCTTAAACTTCAAGATTTTCTGGAATTACGATTGGAGACAGTGGAACTCTGGCCAGAGTGTGAGTGGAACGAGTTTCACCAAGTTAAGAACTTTTATCCAACACCCAAGGTTGAGTCCGGCAATAAGGTAGGATTTGAAGGTATTTTTTAACAACTCTCAAAATTTATACAGTCCACTAAAGTCTCAATCCTCCAGGTCCTATATGGAAAATTAAATAAAATTTTAACTATTTTATTCTGGGCTATTTGTAATCTATTGATATATTGTTGTCTTGCTTGGCCCCAAAAAGCAGCTAAGTAAATCAGATGTGAATACACATTCGAATAGTAAATTTGGAATTTAGTTTTTTTTGTTGAACTTCATGGCACTGTGTTTTAGGTGATAACATAGATAGTTCTGTTGCCACCAGCGGCATATTGTGACACCGCTCAAAACTAAACGAGAGGTGATAGGCACTTACCTCCTTTTCAACGCTATTGGCATTGGCATTTAGAATCGTTTCAGTGAAAAAAATAATTTTCGGCAATTTTGGCACTTACCTCCTATTCAATGTCAACGCCTCAATTAATTGAAATATTAAAGAAAACATAAATTCAATCATAAAATGGAAACAAGAACCTGATACTGTTAAATAAAAATCACCTTATAAACTTTACAATTTTCAAGTACCTAATCCTGATAAAAAACAATAAACAGAATAAAAAATAGTAGTGTAAAGAACAGAACCAGAATATGTTTCCAAATAATGGGGTATTATAATCTTTTCATGTAATAATTAATTGAAATATGAAAGAAAACGTAAATTCAATCATATAATGGAAACTACGAGCTGATATCGTTAACTGGAAATCACCATTTAAGCTTTACAACTTTCAAGTAATCCTGATGAAAAACAATGTTTGTTCACATAATGAACAGTATGAATAAAAGACGAAAAAGAATGAATATATATAGCTATAGTTCCACCGGAGGAACATAGACAAACATTTTTGTTGCTGTTGCTTGTTTCCGTAAATATTCCTAAATGTTCCTCAAAGTTTCTTTATGTTTCGGCAACATGATTGTTTCTAGTAAACAATATAGTCAATTTCAATTGTTCAAGTGAAAAAAATTACGTATGTTGCCATGAGTTTCTACCTATGGCAGCAAAGAGAAACTTTTAACAACAAAATGTTCCTCCGGTGGAACTAGGGTGACCAGATGGCTGAAGTTGAAAAAACGGACACCTCTCCCGTTACCCTCCCCTCACCTACGCTTCACCATGTATCCAAGTAGACAGCGACACGATTCACAGTAAAAAAAAGCCTCGCTAATTTTGAACACTAAGCTCAGCCTAGAGATTTTACGAAAAGCTCGCTAAATTCTTCGAGCTTTAATGAAAATCTATACGCTAGACCTAGTAATTTTCATCCAAATTTGTATGAAAATCACTGGATGCTAGAAGTTTTACTTAGAGCTGGTGAAATTCACGAAGATTGTAAAATCTCCAGGTTTAGCCTAGTGTTTAAAATTGGCGAGGCTGAGCCTGGAGATTTTACTAGCAGCCAGTGAATTTCAGGGAAGAGCTCAAAATTTTTGGAATTTATGTAATAATTTCATAATTAATAGACGCATTTTATCGTATTATGCGTGCTAAACTTATTGCGCGTCTTTTATACGTGTCGAGACAAACTGCGAGCGCGGGCGCTTTCGAATGTGAAGTTTGGAAACTTATTTCGGCAAAATTATAGGCGCAACCTATTTTTTCGTCAAAAACGCGAAAAATACGGACATTTTACAAAAAATACGGACTAACGGACACAGAGCTGAAAAAACGGACATGTCCGTATTAAAACGGACGTCTGGTCACCCTAGGTGGAACCGTAGCTTAAGGTAAACACATTATCATTATCCCCCCGATTTAAGAAATCAATCTGTTGGACATCTTCTGCTAATTCAAGAAATACATTAAAAACTCAGAATTTATTATGTTTGAGGCAACACACTTTCGCATACACTACTATAGAAACATAGATAGCAATAACATCACGCGTGCGAGAGAAAATTAAGCAAATATTCTTGCTAAATTATAGGTTTCCTTATAATTCCGTAAAGCATGAGATCATTGGGAGATTTAAAACTGACGTTCCTACAAATACATAAACACGGAACGAAATCGCGATGACCACTCTTTCTACTCTCACCGAAGAAGCATGATTGTTGGAAGTAAAGGTAAAATCCTTCATTTCTTTCTTAGTATCACGTGCTTCGTAACTCTCTTGCCGGTTTCTAACTGCGTGGTGCATTGAACTATACGGTGCGTTCGATTGCATTTAACAAAGTGATCGTAGTGTGATAAAACACAGAACCGGTAACTATACTGAAATTGGTATTAAACAGTACTGAGCTATTAAAGCTTTTTTGGTTGAGTAGTGCGCGAAAAACTTTTTCAGTGCCCTTGTTTTTTAATAGTGACCATAGATTCACAATAAATTAAAGGTAATTTCATAGATAACTGATACTAACAATCTAATCTAACATAGTGTCATCTTCAGAAATTTTTTCAATTAATATATCTGAATACAAACACTATATCAAGGTGAACATATCATATCAAAAACATTTCATTTATTCAGCTAATCTCTGTACTATGGAGTCTATAGTATATATCGAAACATAAATGGATTTGGGAATTTCTACACAAGAAAAAAATGTGTTTCTCTGTTAAAAATACAATCCAAGAATACATGAAATAGCATAGGTATATAACTAGCTATAGAACGGTTATTAAAAGGGTTTTGCGCCATTAAAATTTCATCTACCCTCATTAAATAGTGTTGTTTAGTTATATTTTTATATAAGTATATAATTTATATCTTCTCGTAGTTTGCATTTTGCGATTATTGGGATTCGCATATTATCGATTTCTAGGAATGAGGTTATGCAAGTAATATTTTTTTATGATGTCTGAAATAAAATATGAATATTTTCATGATGAAAATAAACAAAGCTTGTTTACTATGTAATTATCACAAATTGGAAAAATCAAGTTTTGCTCGTGTTTCTCATGATAAATTATTACGTAGCAACAAGAAATTCTGTCAAGTATATGAATAAAGAAGCCGGAAGTACCAATATGTAGTGGAGATAAAATATATATACAGGGTGATTCATTAATACGTGTAAATATTTTAACGGGAGAATTTTGAGCCCAAAATATGAAGATCTAACCCAATTTGCTCATATAATATATTTCTCCTTACTGAGTTACAGGGTGTTTTATTTCGATTATTAAAAATGAATTTTGTTCATTACTTCAATGCTGCTTGATATTTCTTTATGATATTTGGCAGTAAGTTAAAGTAGTTTGGGATACATCAAATAATAGTAAAGAAGACTTTCTCGCTATCACAGTGGCGTACGGCAGGGGCACGGGAAGAGTTCTCGTTTTCCTAAATTCTACGCCACTGGTAGAATTGTCCATTTTAGTATTATTTTTCGTTTCTCCTTTATTTTCTCTGTAAATAAGGTATTCCTTTTTCGTAACGCCTAGAGCCACTATTTTTTCGAGATATTTAACGTTGAACATATGGCTGCACAATTCCTTTGATTTTTATGTACGAGTCATATCGGGTTTTTTGTCATACGATTGCATGTCTTTAAATTGAAAAAAAAAAATTAATTAGGTATTTTTTTTTTATATTATAATAATATTTAACAAACAATTTAAAAACATAACAACTACAAAAATATCCAGCGCTACATTAAAAAAAGTTTCAAAATAAATACTTAATTATGAAGATCTTCTTTTACAATTTTGGAAGAATATCAAATTTATGAACAAAACTTAAAAACAATTTACAACAAATGTTCAATGTGATCTCCGTTTACCTCAATAAGTTTATTCATGTCTTTCGTTGAACGATCTTCTAACTTTAAAAAATATATTTGGCTGATTCGCAATAAAAATTAAGGCGGAATTTACAATTTGCTGGCCTAGTTTCCTGGCGAGTATTTATTGTTTGGGAGTTATACCAGTGATTTCATATGCCCCCAGAAATAGAAATCTAATGATTACAATCGGGAACTTCGAGGCGGCCACGGAAATTCACTACTCTGCCAATCCAAAGATGAGGAAATTTATTATCTAGATAATTTCCGCACTATTGAATGTAATAATGGGGGTGGTGCTCCATCGTGCATGAACCACATGCCTCTCCTTTAGTTAAGTGGCAATTGTTCTAGAGCCTCATCGAAAAGTTTAGTTTGTAGAAACTCCAAAATACGAATTACGCATTTAAATTTTCAGGTAGTTCATATATGGACCTAACAAACGGCTCTCGAGTATACCGCACCAAACATTAATTTTAAACTCGCGTTGAAAAAGTGACTCACAATATAAATGAGGATTTTCAGTATCCCAACTGTGGCTATTCCTCCAGTTAACATATTCCCTCTCCGTGTACAAGTAGCTTCGTCGCTAAAGATAACTTTTTCAATAAAGTTTTCAGATTTTCATTTTTTTTTATTTGCCATCGACTGAGCGAAATTCAATCTTTCAGGAAGATCTCTTGGTAAAAAGTTTTTGTACTGGAGTAAAATGGTAAGGTTTCAAAATTTCCCTTTTTCAGTATTCTAAACTGTAAGATTGGCTTACCCCAGTCATTGAAGATAAGCGACGAGTGCTAAGTTGTTGGATTTTCCTGCAATCTCACTAATATGTCATCTTCCTGAATCTACAGAAATATGTTTTAGGTTCGGCCCACATCACGTTTTGGCTTGAATTGTCCAGTCTCTCCTAATCTTCTAAAAAATATTGCGAAAGGTTTTGATGATTGGCTGAACTCTATCTGGATACATTTGTCTCCATATCTTTGAGTAGCAGCAAGACAGGAAGTAATTTTCTTGTGCATAAACACAAAGCATATCGCGCATTGTCAGTATTACAAAAAACATTAGGGCGCTGCATCTTCACTTAATCTGCTTTTAAAAAAATTTTATAACAGTCAGCAATCTTCAATAGATATGTCATGTCAACAACTGTCAGTTGTGACACCATCCTACTAGATCAAATAATTATTTTTAAGACATCCTCATATCTATTTCCAAATAAAATGTGAACTGCATCTATTATGACATTAGAGACACTGCATAAACAATTAACTCTTAATTAACAATTCTAATTACAAAAACAACCAACATGATTGATACATTAATTAAAATCAAAGTAATTAGCAGCCATATGTTCAAGCATTAAATATCTCGAAAAATAGTGGCTATAACTCCCAAACGAGAAATACTAGCCAGGAACTATGGCAGCAAAATTGTAAATTCCGCTATTTTTTTTGCGAATCAGCCAAACATTTTTTTAAAGTTAGAAGATCGTTCAAACGAAAGAATGAAAAAACTTATTGAGGTAAACGGAGAGCATATTGAACATTTATTGTAAATTGTTTTTCAAGTTTTTGTTGCATAAATTTGAATATTCTTTCCAAATAATTTTGTAAAGAAGATCTTTCAATAATTAAGTTTATTATTTGAACTTTTTTTATGTAGCGCGGATATTTTTGTAGTTTGTTATGTTTTAAATTGTTTGTTAATATTTATTATAAATTTTTAAAAAAATACCTAATAATTTTTTTTTTCAATTTTAAATACATGCAATCGTATGACAAAAAACCCGATATGACTCCGTACACTTAAAATCAAAGGAATTGTGCAGCCATATGTTCAACGTTAAATTATCTCGAAAAATAGTGGCTCTTAGCGTTGACGAAAAAGAGAAGTACCTTATTTACAGAGAAAATATAGGAGAATCGAAAAAATTATACTAAAATGACAATTCTGCCAGTGGCGTAGAATTTAGGAAACGAGAAACTCTTCCAAGTGCCCTGCCGTACGCGCACTGGTGATAGAGAAAGTCTTCTTTACTATTATTTGATGTGTTCCCAAACTACTTTTAACTTACTGCCAAATATCATAAAGAAATATCAAGCAGCATTGAAGTAATGAACCAAAATTCATTTTTAATAATCGAAATAAAAACACCCTGTAACTCAGTAAGGAGAAATATTTATATGAGCAAATTGGGTTAGATCTTCATATTTTGGGCTCAATTCTCCCGTTAAAGATATTTACACGTATTAATGAATCACCCCAGTATATATATATATATATATATATATTATATATATATATATATATATATAATATTATAATTATATATATAATATATATTAATAAATATATATATATATTATATAAATATATATATATTATATATATATATATAATATAATATATATATATATATATATATATATATAACTTATATATATAATATATATATATATATATATATATATATATATATATATATATAAACATATATGTAGGAAAATCTTTTCTGTATAACTATAATTATTCTTTCTTATTTGGTAATGGAAAATCAACCTGAGGTATATTTAATTTGTTGTATTCAAATTCTGAAACAAACTTCTCGCTTGTAATCATTGTCTAATAATTCAACAAAATTGAAGAAGAACTTTATACAATTTAAAAAACACAAAATTATTTTAATATCTATATATTTATGAATAAGTAACAAAATTAGTCAATATCTTAGTGCGTTGACTGATGTGTTTTCTGTTGTCGGTTACCTAACAATCATCTGTTCGAAATCCTTGTTCGACTTTTACTACTTGAGCACAATTAAGATGTAGCTTTAACAACTTTTCATTTATGATTGATGATGAGAGAAGATGTAATAAGCGTATCAATTTCAATATCAAATGTGCGGCTTCCAATCCTTGATGTAGAAAAATTTCTTCATGTTCGTGAGATGAATACGGAAGTAACGAATCAATAAAAAACAAATATATAAGCACACTTCGTATTAACCTTAAGCACTCGTTATTTTCTGATTTGATATTAGGAGTTTGAGGCCATTCCTCGACGAATGTATTATAGAGAATGAGAACTGATTATATAAGCAATTCATATACATGGTTCTATATCATGTAAACACTTTCCTTCATATATATACAAGACTGAAAGAGAACTGTCAATGAAATTGTTGTGAATATTGATCATAAATTAGATTCTCACAATCATATATATATATATATATATATATATATATATATATATATATATATATATATATATATATATATATATATATATATATATATATATATATATGCAATATATACAATAATAACACAATAATTTCATCTATGTTGAAAGGTGTTTTAATTCAGTAGTATGATCATATAATTTATTGGTTTCAAAACCAAATGACACCAAATTAAATGCACTGAAAAAATCATATTTTTTTTTTCAATACGGTTCAAGGAATATGCATGTGCAATTTTCTACATATTTTGTTTTCCATCCATGCACTGGTGTAACTTTTCACTTTTCTCAATAAATCACCCCATTTCGAGTGAGTAGTATTGATGGGATTTAATACTATGGAAACATCTGAATGATTGCCTTGAGTTATAGCGATAGTTCTTGATTTCATAAATCAAAACTATTTTAGTTTTTCACAATATTTTTATTCTAAATGATGTGAATTCATTATTGGTGGTTTCAATAATTTCATCATTGAACATGGGTCTTCAGTCATCTAGAATAGGTTCTAGATGTATAAGAATCTAGTTGAAAAATTTGTGAATTCATATTTATGAAATATATTCTATAGTATTATTAATTAAAAAATAATTTTTTCCCCCCCAAAGGAAGTTTGGTTCCTTTGGGTAATTTGTGCATAATTTGAAAGTTATCTATTTGTGGAAACGGGTGGTGGTCTTCACGGCAATGATTTGAAAACGTTGAATCCGTTTTATTTTTCGAAAAAATTGTTGGTGTTCTTTAAATCTTGTCTTGAACGAGGACCAAAATATGTTAAAGATGTGAATTTTTCCGATTTTTCTACTTTCGATTGAGCATATATGCTGTTGTACGCTAGTTGACTACGTTACAAGCTTGAAATATAACAAAATAGAGAAAAGTTAACTTTTTTTATTGAATTATTTTTTTTCAATATTATCCTGATAACATTATCATACTAAAATAAAAATCAGAAAAACTTTTTTGAATTGGAGCGAGAAAAACATAATAAGAAGACAGGTTACTTATCCATATTTCATCGAAAATATTCTTTTTTAATTAATAATACTTACTTAGAATCATTCGAAATTTTTAAACTCAATCATAATGCAAAATATATCTTGCTGAACTACCAGATTAACTTGATATATTCTCCTATATTTAGTGTATTCAAACAATAATGATTTTTCTAAGAACATTTCATTGTACCAATTTGGGAAATCCACTTCGATTAGCCCTTTTCAAAATTTGTCCCTCTTGTCTATTTAGGTACCTGCAATAATTCTTTCCCACCCATAAGTGCAAATAATAATAATCGCAGTGTTATATTTTTCAAAGTATTTTTGTGATAATAAACCAAGTAAATTCAAATTTTGTTTTTGTTATCATGTAATATAAAATTGATGAAAAAAATTACAAACAAATTTGTATTCATGTAACGGAAACTCATATCATAGTGATACTTAACCACTATTTCTAACATGTACTATAAAGGTGTTCAAAATGACCTTTCGGAATTAGATAATTGGCTAAAAAAACCACCCCTGCAGTTATTACGCATATATTCTAATTAACAAGTGTTGAAAATGAAAGCAAGGTTGTAGGAATAACTGAGATCAATTATAAGATATTTCTATTTTCGTTGCTCAATGTAAGACACCGATAAATTACATGACATTATACGCTCAATTTGATATATGTTTCCTATGTATATCCATGAAAATATAGTTCATTTAAACTTAATGCGAAAAATGAGTAAATTCTACTGCCTATCTTATATACATGAATTCGTTCATGAACATGAATTATAGTGAATGTTTTAAATTTACTTCAGTAATGTATATTACATTGAAGGAAACCAGAGTGTAAGTTAATGGCAATATAATACGTAAGAGCTTCCGCACTAGTTTTGACATTCATTACTCTTGGGTAACGTCCTCAATATTACTTTACTTCATTTCTTGACAACTTTTGATAAATTACTTCATATACGTATTCGACTGTATTAAGCAAACCTAATTGAATCAGTAAACATATTGATTCCATCTTAATTATCAATTCAGTCAAATGAGCTTTTAACAGATTATAAGTTATGAATTGATGTGGCCGTTACTTATAGTCCAAGATCCGAGAGCCGCCAGACGTCCCTTTTTTTCTCAGTGATAAAATTTGTGGGATGAAGTCGTGCTCGTATGTACCTTCAGTGTATGCATACTCGCTATCTTGTGCCGACGGCCAATTTTCAGGTACCAGGTGCTAAAGATGGAAAAAAACTCGACCTACTTCTCTCATTTTCTCACACTTGATTTTTCTATATGATACTCAGGGAACCATTTCAATACTTTATGCAAGCTGCCACACCGATCGTATGGGCCAAACATCCCGCCAGACACACATTAAGTGTGAGTATGACAGTATGAGCGAAATGTCATGATTCGACCATTTTATGCGCTATAATGATTATCTTTGCGCGTCAAACTCCCTTCTATATTTACTGTCTAGTCAAGCATGCTCTATGTTTGAGTATACGTAATTTCGATATTATTATTTTTATTTTTAATCGGCGAATCATGACATTTCGCTCATACTGTCATACTCAAACTTAATGTGTGTTTGGCGGAATGTTTGGCCATACGATCGGTGTGGCATTTAAAAATAATAATATCGAAAATACGTATACTCAAACATAGAGCATGCTTGACTAGACAGTAAATATAGAAGGGAGTTCAACGCGCAAAGATAATCACTATAGTGCATGACATTTCGCTCATACTGTCATACTCACAATTAATGTGTGTCTGGCAGGATGTTTGGCCCATACGATCGGTCTGGCAGCTTGCATAAGGTATTGAAATGGTTCCCCGAGTATCATTATATAAAAATTAAGTGTGAGAAAATAAGGTAAGTAGGTCGATTTTTTTCCATCTTCAGCACCTGATACCTGGAAATTGGCCATCGGCACAAGATAGCGAGTATCTATACACTGAAAGTACATACGAGCACTACTGCATCCCACAAATTTTATCACTGAGAAAATAAGGGACGTCTGGCGGCTCTGGGATCTTGCTCTATTAATAATACATAACAATATTATTTTGGCTCTATGACGCGGCGTTTCAACAAAAACATACACTAATTTTGAATCAAAATTCTCAACAAAAAATTTCCTAGAATTAGATGAAAAAATTAAAAATATTGATTTTCCACATAACGCGAAACTTTTTTCATTTGATGTCACTAATTTGTCTCCTAGTATTCCACCAAATGATACGAAAACACTCATAGACCAATTATTAGAATCAAATCATGTAAATTCTTCAATTCATTTAGAAATTATTTCCTTGTTAGAAGTTTGTCGGAGCCAAAATTATTTTGAATTTGATAATAAAATGTATAGTAGTTTCGAAGGTTTGATAATGGGTAACCCTTGGAGTCCTTTATTAGGTGAAATCTGAAATATTCATGGATAGTATTGAAAAAACTATTCACTCTTACCCTTTCAGTAAGACATTTATTTATTGGTTTAGATACGTAGATGATATATGAGTATGTTCTACGGAAACCGATAAAAAATTGATGATTTTCACCGATTTTATTAACTCGATACATCCAAATATCAAATTCACAACGGAGATGGAATAGAATAACTCCATTAATTTTCTAGATCTCACTACCACTGAATCTAACAATAAACATGGTTTTTCAATTTTTCATAAACCGTCTCATACAGATACTAAAATACATAATACTGCAGTTCATCCTTTCCACCATAAAATTGCAGCTTATACCTATGGTCCATCGACTACATGTCACAGGCAAACTTCAATAAAGAATTGAACATCATTAAACAGATTGCTACCAATAATGCATACAATCCAAAATTAATTGACAATATTATAAATAAAAAGAATTTCAATTTAGCAATAAAATTTAGCAATCAAAAAATCAAATCAAAAAAAATGTTTGGTAATTATCGACTTTACAGACTGTCCCGATTTTCTTGAAATTTTGGATTTTAGCTTATTTTGGCCTGAAAAAGCCGAATATGAAGTCAAATTTTGTCGCTGGGTCATCTTTTTTTTTCAAAAACTTAAGCTGACCTGACTTTTTCTAACCTTACTAACCTAACCTCCGAGTTCATAAAAGTATAGAATTCCTGAAAAATATGAATTTGATTACAAAAAAGACAATGTTTTTGATAATAAAATTCATCTATTTCATGAATTCTATACTTTTATGAACTCGGAGGTTAGGTAAGTAAGGTTAGAAAAAGTCAAGTCAGCTCAAGTTTTTGAAAAAAAAAAGATGACCCAGCGACAAAATCTGACTTCATATTCGGCTTTTTCAGGCCAAATAAAGCGAAAATCTGAAATTTCAAGAAAATCGGGGCAGTCTGTTGTAAAGTCGATAATTACCAAAAGTTTTTCCGCTATTATAAATTCAGTATTTTTACTTATACAGGCAACCGTAGTAAAAAACTAACATCAATTCTTTCACATTATAATTTCCATTTCGCTCACCGTACAAACAATTCTTTAGGCCATATATAAACAACAATAAATCAAAAACGGACAAACTCTCACAATCGGGTGTCTATAAATTATCATGTAGTGATTGCAATAAAATGTATATAGGAAGAACACACAAAAATTTCGGGGAAAGAATATTAAAGAACATGAGCGCTGCTTCGTAAACAATAAATACAAATAACAAAAATATTTCCAAATCAAGGCATCCAAGATATATATTTCACATATGAGTATGAGTGGATAATTTTTTGATGCCATCAGCATGTCATAGACTAAATCAAAGGTTTTATCTTTCATCATGAAAACTTGCGGCATTTCTTGGAATCGTCATAAAAATTTGCAGATATATCGAATATCTAAGACCTGAGCATTATTGTACTTAGAATGACAAAATGCTTCCATCCCCCATAATTCATTTCATTATTTAAAATACCCCCTGCTATTATAATATCTGTAAAAGAGACACAAGTCGGTAACTTTCCTTCGATATTCAAGTGAATGATGAATCTTCAATTAAACTCACTGCTTTTTTCTGAATTGGGTCAAGCAGACGCATGGAATGCTTTGGTGCAGAACTCCAAGCAATTTAAAAATGCTTTATAATATCAACAATAGCTGCTGACTTAGAAGATGGAGACATGTTCGTAACAGGTTATATTAAAGTTAACTATAATACCTAAAAGATTTTGCAGTTTATTGGTTGTCTTAGTTATTTGGTTTTCCAATACTATGAGAATTGATGACAGAAGTTCTTTTTGAAACCCTGATTACTTTTGTCTTGGTGGCATTAAAAATACCAAATAATATATACATATATATATATATATATATATATATATATATATATATATATATATATATATTTATATATATATATATATATATATATATATATATATATGAATATATAGATGGGTAGTCTTGACTGGCTAGTTGAGGAAAAAATGTATTTGAATATTTTGAGGTTGCAGTCAGAATAATTGTTGGGCTAGGTTAAAGAATACTCTTTGTCATATGGTCGAGCTTTCGGAAATGTTTATTTCCTTTATCAAGACATCTATAATAAAAGAACAGATTTAGATTTACAACAGCATTCACAAAAAGTTAAAGATTACTTACTAACGTTGAGGTTATATAAATTTTGAAAAAACACGTATAAAACGAAGAACAGAACGAGCTGATGGGTACAACTTCGTCACATAAGTAAAACTCCATTACAAGAATAAAAATCTAATTTTCAATAATCCGTACTTTCCCATCTTGCTATCTACAGGAAACCAGACTAACAAAATGGTCGACGTCAACTCTGAGAACGCGGAAACTAAACCACAGAACAAATAGGTGATCTTCTTACAATAATTGACAATAGTCGATATATCAACATAAAACGGGACACGGTCCAAATAAAATTTAAAGAAAACTAAAATTATTTAACCGAAAGAGTATGGTGTGAAAATTTTGAAAAGAGTTTTTTTTTATAATAATTTTTTACAACTAAATAATGACTGCAACACACTTTTTTAATAGTTCAATGAACTAATGTTACTGTTTCTAAATGGCTAACAAATGGGCTAAATTTTGCTCTAATTTTAAAAAATTAGTCACAAGTTCAATTCTACAATTTTACTTGTAGTCCAGACCATAGGTTCATCGTGTTGCAAGTTATATTTTTTCAATATTTTTTCAAAATTTGTAAGATACTTTTGACTTTTGATTTGTAGGGTCGATAATTTTTTGTTTCCCGAACGCACCATCGGTTGTTTTTTGTCATTTCGGTTGATTGCTTGTTTTGAAATTTATCAAGAATGTACACTCCACATTGGTGGTTTTAGTATTTCTCCAACATGAATTCGTCTGTTTCACCTTAGTTGCATAGTAGCCGGAGTATGCAGTGGAATGTTTGTTTTTTCATTGCTTTTCATTTTATATTACTGTAGTCCTAGAAAGCAGATTTTGTCTAGACTACAAGTAAAATTGTAGAATTGAACTTGTGACTAATTTTTTAAAATTAGAGCAAAATTTAGCCCATTTGTTAGCCATTTAGAAACAGTAACATTAGTTCATTGAACTATTAAAAAAGTGTGTTGCAGTCATTATTTAGTTGTAAAAAATTATTATAAAAAAAACTCTTTTCAAAATTTTCACACCATACTCTTTCGGTTAAATAATTTTAGTTTTCTTTAAATTTTATTTGGACCGTGTCCCGTTTTATGTTGATATATCGACTATTGTCAATTATTGTAAGATCACCTATTTGTTCTGTGGTTTAGTTTCCGCGTTCTCAGAGTTGACGTCGACCATTTTGTTAGTCTGGTTTCCTGTAGATAGCAAGATGGGAAAGTACGGATTATTGAAAATTAGATTTTTATTCTTGTAATGGAGTTTTACTTATGTGACGAAGTTGTACCCATCAGCTCGTTCTGTTCTTCGTTTTATACGTGTTTTTTCAAAATTTATATAACCTCAACGTTAGTAAGTAATCTTTAACTTTTTGTGAATGCTGTTGTAAATCTAAATCTGTTCTTTTATTATAGATGTCTTGATAAAGGAAATAAACATTTCCGAAAGCTCGACCATATGACAAAGAGTATTCTTTAACCTAGCCCAACAATTATTCTGACTGCAACCTCAAAATATTCAAATACATTTTTTATATATATATATATATATATATATATATATATATATATATATATATATATATATATATATATATATATATATATATATATATATAAATATATATATATATATATATATATATATATATATATATATATATATATATATATATATATTTATTTGAATTGTTGTTGCCTGTGAACTGTTTTTAACTTTTTGATAATTATTAGCAATAACAGGCTTGGTGAATCTCAAAAAACTCGATTTCATTAAAAAATTGACGTTTCGCCACGACATTTCAAAACTTTTGAAGAAGCCACGAATGTCGTGGTGTAACGTCAACTTTTTAATAAAATCGAGTTTTTTGAGTTTCACCAAGCGTGTTATTGCTAATAATTATCAAAGAGTTATATATATATATATATATATATATATATATATATATATATATATATAAATATATATATATATATATATATATATATATATATATATATATATATATATATATATATATATTGTATATTGTATGAAATTTTCAGTTTTTATATTTTTTATTCGATGCAATGATAATTCATATAGCCCATTCAATTGAATGCGTTCTTAGTATCTATTTAAAAATCCATATTGAATTATCTGCATTGTTTGTTTTTTCCATCAAAAAGAGATTTAGTAAAAACTCAAATTAAAATAACTGTATATCAAGAACAATACTAACCTCAATATATGGAACTAGCCTCCCATAACTAATAACTTCCTTCAGATACCTGATATCTAGTAAGTGGTAAATAAGTGAATTACGTTCTTAAACCTAGGAAACCAAATTATCTGAAGTTCTTTTAAATATTTTTATGTGTTGCATTATTCATGGAAAAATCATTATTCAAAAACCTGATAAATATCAATACGAAACGTTACATCGGCATATGTGTAAACCCATGAACTTGATAGCTCTTTTCTTCAAATTTTAAAGATATGCCAAAACAAGATATACTCTCAGTATTAGTAAGCAATGTCATAATTTCCATAAACCAAGAATAGGGGAGACCGGTTACAAAAGTAGCATTTTGTACTTTCGCCTTGGTTTCTCGTTAGGTGTTATTATTTCGGTGAAATTGATATAGCCATACATAAATTCCGTTTATGTTCTATACATTAGCATCTTAAATTACCTTATTATTGTGTATTCTGCATGAATCACAGAAACTTTAAAAAAATTTGTCATTTGTTACTTTCGACCATGTTGGCGGGCCGAAAGTAACACGTTGTGGGTCGAAAGTAACAGGGCAAAGGGGGTTGTAATGAATATGATACGACATATTTAATCAAACAAATATTTAATGGAAAATTCAGTGTCAGTCTTCTCTATTGAGACTCGCAATTATGGCACACATAATTCACTGACGCATTCAGTACCTATGAGACCACATTTTGCATTCGAAACAATGTAAACTTTGCTCATTCAGTCGACTATTGCTAAAATTTTCTAAACAAACGAGGTAGAAGCAATCTTCGTCGTCAAATTTATTTTCCTTGTCTACAACTGCGCTAGTATTTCTAGCTTAAATTTTTTTATATATCTATGCAATGTAACATGGCAGATATTCAATTTTTTTGCCATGGCTCTAATTTTTTCACCATCATTAAAATGCTCTTCAGCCGCTTTTCGTTAACTTCCATGTTAGTTGTTATTCGTGCGGTGGTTATTATACGTTGTCGCGGCATTTTGTTGAGATAAACACACACACATAAAAAGTTTACTCAGAGTAAATCAATATGGGGACAAAAGTAACATGTTACTTATGTACCCATAGGGCTGTGTTACTTTTGTACTCTACAGCATTTTTGTTAGAACATGAAAGATAGCCTTGAAACGAAACATGCTAGACAAAAACGAATTTAAGCACTGTAAAATCAATCTAATCGAGTAGGTATCATTATGCAAATATTCAGATTAATATCATCCCTTTAATACTACATAAAAATTAAATAAGTAAACGTCAAAAAATTAACTTTTGATTTGTGAAATCACGTAGCGTCCTCTCACACGATCTAACAGTGCGTGGCGCGAGCGGCGGTTGAATGCAACTGAAGGTGGCGCCACTGGCTATCACCTGACAGCAGCTAAGTGGTGTTTTGACAATTCTTTAAACCTACAAAGCATTTGTTACTTTCGACCCGCCGTTACTTTTGTACCCGGTCTCCCCTACTCAAATAATTTTATAATTTAATGAATTATTTGTAGTTATTTCTATAGCAAATTTCAAGTTTCCTTCGAAATATAAAAGCATTTAATGAAAATTTCTACCAACTTCATGACAAACGAATGAAGCTGATGAGAGTGTTTTGTTTAAATTAATTTTTCACAATTATCCGAAAAATAACTTCACCACAATAAACGAAGATTCTGAATGGAACTCTACTTGAATATCTATAATTTGTGTTATTTATTATTCAATTTAGAATTTTCGTGAATACATATTTGTTTACAGGCATGGAAAGTTATAATAAAGATTTATGGATTCTACACCTTCATTTTAAATTATACAGTAATGAAATTATTGAATTTTGCATTCAAAAATTAATAAGATATGCTAATTACTCTCCATCGAATACTATACAAATTGTGAATGAAAAAACACACCCACTTAGTTCAAAAAATATATTCCTTAAAAAACAGTTAAGCTAGCATAGTGACCGACATTGCTTCGAGAAAAAGGAGTGTATAAAAATTGATTTGCTGTATGATCACAAACATGCTTTCTGAAGATTCTATACACGCAATGCAATTTAAAATATTTGTCCGATTTTTGGCCTCTGAACTTTGACATTGTTTGATGAATCGTTTTCTCCTGTATGAACACCTGTAATGAATATACTCAATTTTCTTATATACAGGCTGTCTCATGCATAGTTACTCACACAAGAACCTACTTATGACCATAAATAACATATAAATGTTTCTTTATTAATTGATTTTGAATGTTCAAAAAGTGTGAATCTTCGCAGTTGTATTTGAAAACATAATTACAATCCTTGAAAAATTGAAATTTTTCACATTTGCTTGTATTCTTCTCCATTCAGACTGAAACTGAGATTATAATTTAGTTGTCTTTACAGGAATGGCTTGACAGTAGGTTGCAGATGAAGGCAGGATTATGATTTGGCAAAGCATAACAATTCTGGTAATAGCTGTATGGCATAGCTGTTCAGGTATGTGATACAAATAACAATTTTGCATTAGTTAGTGACTTATTTTAGTTTTTTCTTGAAAAAATACATATTTCATAAAATGGTATAGAAATAAGATGCGAATTTTTACTTTGTAATGAGATTTCACTCAAACATATCACGAAAAGTTTTCCGAACATGAAACAGAAATCATATTACACATTGCCATGTGCATAAGTTTCAATTTGTGACACTACGAAAAGTTTCATATATATACCTATATATATATAATTATTTATTATTTATATATATATATATATATATATATATATATATATATATATATATATATATTTATATATATATATATATATATATATATATATATATATATAATTATTTATTCGAATTGTTGTTGCCTGTGATCTATTTTTAATCTCTTGATAATTATTAGCAATAACAGGCTGGTTGAATCTTAAAAAACTCGATTTTATTAAAGAGTTGACGTTTTACTTCGATATTCTTAATTGAAATTTCTTTGACATTTATTGATGTGAAAAAATTGAAAAAATAAGGCTGCTTTGTCTTGCTAGTTATTTATTATATACTATTCAGTCTAATATTAACATTCAAAAATGTTATGATTAGATGGTAAGGGAAACCAAAGAAACCTTTACCTACGTAATGTTTGAAAATAAAAATAATAGGGTATTATTTATCTAACAACAAAGAAATGAGTCATGGGAAAACATTAAAGATGTGGAGTAAAATTATCGGTATAGTACGTCTTCCGTATCAGAGGATTTTGTTTGTTGTACTATTTTCATCTTCAAATTTTCAATCCAATGCTTTGCTACGCCGTTCTGATGAGGACCAAAGAGTCCGAAACACGTGTCAACGGCTGCTTCCATATAAACGTACTATACCGATAATTTTACTCCACATCTTTAATGTTTTCCCATGACTCATTTCTTTGTTGTTAGATAAATAATACCCTATTATTTTTATTTTCAAACATTACGTAGGTAAAGGTTTCTTTGGTTTCCCTTACCATCTAATCATAACATTTTTGAATGTTAATATTAGACTGAATAGTATATAATAAATAACTAGCAAGACAAAGCAGCCTTATATTTTAAATTTTTTCACATCAATAAATGTCAAAGAAATTTCAATTAAGAATATCGAAGTAAAACGTCAACTCTTTAATAAAATCGAGTTTTTTAAGATTCAACCAGCCTGTTATTGCTAATAACTATCAAGAGATTATATATATATATATATATATATATATATACAAGGGGGCACAACGTAGGCAGCTGCTTTTTCCCCTAGAGAGCCAAAAAATATAATCAAATTGTCCAGCTCATCCAATGTGCCCGAATAACTTTAATTTCAACTTCGCGCAAGATCTTGTCAATCATTAGAACCAACTGTTGACGATGAGCACAGATGCGATTGTAGCAATGTACTGAGCGATGGAGAGTACATATAACCCATCATGCAAGCATGTCCATTAAAGTATATACGAGCAGCACAGAGGTTTTCCTATTGCAACTCTGGAGACAATCGGATATATTTCTAAACTATCTACCTATATGTTTATATTATCTTGTGCAAATATTCTGTGCAATCCTAGATTGTGATGTATACCATACGCTAATTGAATAAATAAATAAATATATATATATATATATATATATATATATATATATATATATATATATATATATTTGAATTATTCTTGCCTATGTTGTATTGTTATTTACTTCTCTTTTCTTGAGTTAGAAAAAGAACTTTATTGAACAGTTAATGTATCGTCACGAAATTCCTGACTTTCTCAAAAATTTCAAATGGATTTTTCATTTCAAATTGCCTATCATTCTACATTGTATAATATAAAAATCCAAAAATCACAGTTTTGCAAATTGCATAAAGTTCCGGAGCACGTACAAGGTTGCAAATTAGAAAATGCATCAGAATAGATGCTATCTGAATTTGCAACCAAGTTTCAAAACTTTTTAAAATATTTCGAGACCATCTTGACTGAAAAAATGACCACGAATTGAAAAATTATAAATGAACATGTTCCGGTGAACGTAAAAGTTTGAAAATTTATACAACCGTCCGGTATATTTTTCTGAAGTATCTGTCAAGTTTGTAGAACTTGTGGAATTTTTTCAGATTTTTCAGTTTATCAAAGAAAAACATTTTCAATCAAAAAAGTTTTCTGTACCGTTAAATTGGTTGCAAATTTGATACTTGACATGAAATAATATATTTAACATGACTCCAAGTTTGCAGAACTTTTGGAATTTTTTTCGGAAGAATTCAGCAGATTATCATTTATTGCATTTTTAACAATGTTCCGGATTTTGGAAAAGGTTGCAAAATTTCATAGTTTGTTTTTATCTCTTTCCCACCCTTACATTAAAGTTTGATAACTTTTAAAATTATTGTCAATTGATTATCTTAACTGACTGGCCAGTGAATTTCATGATCATTGTTAGTAACAACATACTATCGGAATTTGACGTTGCGAGAAACATGTTCTGATGTATTTTTTGAAATGTTGTCATTAAACAACTTCAATTATAGATAAAATTTTGTCACATAATTTATTTGAGTTTTGTGAAATGACAGGTTGTCAAAGTTATATGGCCTAACTCACAATAACACAGCAAAATGTGTTGTCATTGTTACTGATTATCTCAGTAAAAATTGACTCCATAGTTAATAATGAAAGCGTAGTTTCGTTATCATACATTTAGTTTCTACGTCTTAGACAAAATCTTGTATCATTATTTGTAAGAGCTATTTTTCATCAATAATTAGATATAACGAAGTGAAATACACCATTCAATGAGAACTGAATATTTTCTAGAGATTTATTTTATGTGAGGACTTAACAAGTCGGTTAAATTTGTCAAAATGGAGTAGGTAATAAATACTCCATCATTCAGTAAAATAGACTTTTGGATAGAATGACTACCAATATTTGAGAGGTTAGTTTACTTGGCTATGACATCAATAATTAATGAATAAACTATAAACTTTAAGATAAAAAACACTTGACTTATGTTTCACTATATAAAAAACATCTAGATACTGTATTTAGCAGTAACGAATAGTCGACATGTTTCGAGTTATGAACTCATTATCAAGACTGACTATAGGAGAGTATTACATCCTATTTTGTAACACAGGCAAAAGCAAAGGTGATATCTGAAAATCAATTTCTTCGTTTACAAGGGGTAATTGACTATTATGAGCGGAAGTTATTTCGAGAATTTCAAGAAGGTCAAGGCGCTTTCCTTTGTTACCTGAATGTAACAATTGGGTTTTGTTGAAATCCAGGAAGTGATTGAATTTCATACAATGTTCAGAGGAGCTAGTGGTATTTTTGTTTTGTAGAATTGACTTTTTATGTTCTTCAACACGAATATTTATATTCCTTTCTATTTGTCCGATATAGAAAGCAGGACATTCGTCGCTAAATATTTTGTAAACACCACTGTTTTCTCCGATGTTAGATTTTTCTTTATTATTGACCAAGAATTACTTCAAGTTTCTTTTATTTGTACAAATTGTTTTAACGTTATTTTTCGATAGTCTGTTACAAATTTTGCTACTCAAATTAGGCACATAATTTATTGGGAAGTATTTTTGTTCTTCATTAATTATTTGCGTGGGGTATATTGAATGCAACAGATACTTTATTCGTTTTTTTCCCAATGAGCTTGTCGATAAGACTTTCATTGTAACTGTTATTGGTGGCTAGTAATTTTATTTAAGTATTAACTTCAGTTTGAAAATTCGTTTCCGATAATGGAATCGTGAACAACCTATGTATGAACGAATGAAAAGCACTGAGTTTTATTTTAATGTGTTAGTTATTGTCGCTGTGAATTAAAGTATCTGTGAAGGTTAGTTTTCTATTTTGATGATGTTTCACCAAGTGATGTGCGAGAATTCAATCTCAGTTATCAATAATTAATGAAAATTTCTCGAGTTATTTATTCCTAGACCCACTAAAATACAAACGCCCATTCGTGATATTCACAAGAAGATGGACATGACAACTGTAATTATTTTACAATTGAATTATAGCTTTTCTCTTCACGTGTATCAGAGATAAATTCAATTAATCAACCATGACCAAACATCTAACTCAAGGATACACATATCTTCGAGTCATGTGTAATTTAGAAGAAAGAAGGAATACGACAATGTCTAGGTCAAATGTGAATGAAAGTTTTATTTCGTGTGTCAAATAACCATAATTATGTTATCACATGATTATAATCATCGGGTAATTCTTCTTCCTATCTTACATGTATCTACAAATACGATTAAACTCACAAGGTGCGAATCAATGAAATAGTGTTACTTTCTAGTATCAATGATTATAGTCTTCAGTAGTGTGGAAAAAAGTTTTAAGTAGGAAACTCGTGTTTTTCTTAAGGTACTAATGAACTTGTTCTCAGATCGAGGTATAAAATAATCCGATTGTCAAAAACAAAGCGGAGTTTCGTACACTTGCCATCTAACATCCTCAATATATAGGTAAAATACGAATGATATCTTTCAATTCATAATATTTTCAATTTAATGGTAGTCTAAATAGAAATATCACCTTTGTGGGAATGAATAAATGCGATGAAAATAAATGAAATAAAACCAATTTTTTTGAGTGGTTTTACACAGAATTTATTGCTGTATTTTTGCCTTTATCAGGGCAATATATTTCAAATAATTGTTTTCATTTCAACATTGACAACCTGCTTATTAAAATGAGTGCGATTAACAAAGTGGAACCTGTGACCAAAATTGTTTTTCGTTTCATGACTTTTTATGATGTTGGGCTCCAAAACTATACTCGAGGTTTTGACCCTTTATTGGTGACCGAGACAAATTTGGTCGTTTAGATCATAACTCCTTGTCGAATACCCAGCTATAATCAATATTTTCTTACATACATATATATATATATATATATATATATATATATATATATATATATATATATATATATATATATATATATATATATATATATATATATATATATATATATATATATACATATTATATATATATATATATATATATATATATATATATATATATATATATATATATATATATATGAATATTTCTATATTTTGGAGCAAAACTGTTGAAAATTTGAGTAGTTTCGTTGGATATTTTGGATGGGATTGGTTTTGGTACGAATTGGTGGGAGGTTGACACCCCGGGGGATTAAATAAATATTGTTTATACTATAGAAGGAGCAATTTTAGAGCAATAGGGTTGAAGGTCGGTAGGTAGATAGTTTTTTAAGTCATATTTTATGGAATTGGATTTGTTATAAATCAGTGAGGGAAGGAAATAAATCTTGTTTATACGGTATAGTGGGCAACTTTGGAGCAATAGTGTTGAAAGTTGGTAAACTGAATAGATCGAACACTAGTTTGAATTTAGAAAAAACATCTTAATTGAATAAATATATTTGTCAAACTAGATACGTTATGAAAACCTGCTTTTTCAATGCAGATTTCTGCGATAGAGTTTTTTTCACTAAAATGATTTCTTTATCAGTATGCCTAAATTTAGTCAGCCAACAATTTTTTATTTAATTGTTGCAAAATTTTTCTAAGATCATGTTTAATCGACATGAGGGGGGCAGGTTTTTAAACACAAGGAATAAAACGCAAAGGAAACAACGTTGCTCATAGCTTCAAACCTAAAAAATAAACAAAATCGAAATATTCATTTTTTCAAACAAGAAACTAACTACCTAAATGAAATCATGATTTTATTCAGATTTGAATATAGCTCATTTAATTGATAACGATAATTGTTGCATATTAACAACAACCATTTCGCCACATTCACTCAATGAAATTACACTAAAACCTACTAATAGATTTTCTGAAACAAAATAAACAATGTTTCGTACACTTGTCTTACATTCTCAATGTTAAAAATGAGTGATATTATTTCATTTCATATATTTTTAATTTAAATGTAGTAAAAATAAAAATATTCTTTTTTTAGGACTTCTCAAGAAGATTACAAAATATTTATTTTACTGCATTATAAATTTTTGCCTTTATCAGGGCTTCTTTAGATGATAAATTTTGTTTAAAAATATTCAAACGAACCGTTTTCATTTTCCTTCCCATTTACATCAAATAGCGGCCTTAAATATTCAAATGAACGCTACGTTAGCAAGTAATTGCAAATACTATCTCTCAAGTGAGAATTGATCTATTTGATTATATTACCTATATTAATTCATCATCTATATAATTTACAATAAATTACAGTTTTAATATGAACGAAATTGTATAGAATACTGTCAAACTAATAATAGTGAAAAATACTCAATAGCAGGTATAGAAAAAACAATATTATAAACATTATTTTTTAGTTTATTTGAATTTCACTTCTATTTAAGGCATATCTGGCGTTGATATATCTCAAAGATTTTAGAGATATATTGCATAAAAAAACTACTCGTAAGCAGAAGAGCTGCGTCACTGAATGAATTTGAAGGGTTTGTGATGGTGAGAAACCTTTAAACCCACGAAAAAATATGAAATCTATATATTAAAAAGTTGACTACCAAACAGCAACAAATATTCAACCCTGTTAATCAATCAAAAGCCTGTTCGGGAATGCTTCAAATCCTAGTTGTTCATAATTAATTTCCTAATATATATATATATATATATATATATATATATATATATATATATATTTAATTAGGTAAAAAACCATCTAATGCTTAGATGGCAAAACTGATTGGCAAAAGATGAGGAAATTAATTATAAACAACTATATATATATATATATATATATATATATATATATATATATATATATGAATATATAGTTATAAAAACCTCAAAAACCCCTCCCGCAACTCACTATTAACTTTCGATATAATAAAATAGTCAATCATTCTTTTGGAAAATAGGACTTATAAGGTACATGTTGAATTTTTACAGAGTGTTCGGCATATGAACCGTTAACATTTTTGGGGATATTGCTGGGGTCATTTGCTACCTTTCCACTCTAGGACTTAGGGTTCTAAGAGTCGCGGTTTAGGAGATATGTCACCCAAAATCTCACTTTTAAACTCTCGTTCAATATTTACTGTAAAAGCACCATTTTTTTGACTATTCTGTAATGCATGCTTGTTCAAATAGTAAGTAGTTTTTATTCCAATTGACAGTACCAGAGGGATATACGAGGATTTTTATTCCACAAAATTAGTAATTTTTTGAAAATAAATCAACTTCAAAATTTAATGTTGAAAAATTGTAACAACAGTTGGTAGCTTTATTTAATTATAAGAACTTCTTTATTTAATGACCTTTCTTACGGTATGCTACACATTGATCAGAAAACATTTTGCTTCAAATTACAAATATTCCGTAAGAAGAGCAAAAAACATTCGAAATTATTCTATATAGCGATAATAGTCAACAGACAAAGTTGAACTTTTCAAAAATATTTTGAAGTTGATTTTTTTCACAGAAACACAAATTTTGTGGAATGTCCTCTGGTACTGTCAATTGAAATAGAGAATATTAATTATTTGAACAAGCATATATTACAAAATATTGAATAAAATTGTGCTTTTACAGGCATTAATAAAAAAAATCAAAAACGGGATATTATGTAAATTGAGAATTTTTTTATTTTAAAACACATCTTTTTAGCAGTAACCCTTAGAAGCCAGGGTTCAAGGCTGAAAAGGTAGCAAACGACTCCAATTACACCCCCAACAAAAGAACCTCCTGTATGAAGAAATGTTTAAAGATCTGATATCAATAAATTTTCTTGTTAAGATATAGACTTTCATCAAATATTTTTCTAAGGGGATTCAATGGACCTGTTTGCACAAAAACTGTAATAATTGTATATTTTCGTTAACTGAAAACGAAAACAAAGAGCGCCATACAATCAGTGGGAAACGCAGTTTCACTTTATAAGCGTTTAGATTATAATCAAGAGTGAAACTCAGATAACGTTATTAATTTAAAATTTTACACCTAATACCGAAGGATTGTATCTCTCGTGAATAATTTGCATCGACAATAACGACTCGACCCACTTCTCAAACGAATGATTCCGTTTTAAAACAGACATTGAGGAACTGGCGAACTGAAAACTAAATATCAACCTGTGTTATCCACAATATTCTCAACATGTTTGTATTGTCTCAGACGGTGCATTTGAATAGATCTTTAATTAGCATGTTATTATTTTGTACTCATATGGGACTGGATCTAGAACATATTTTCCCAAGTATAACAAGGTGGGTTGTCTTTTCATATTTTCATTTCATATTGTGAGAAACTGTTAAAAAGGAAATGTAAAACTGCGGTAAAAATTTGATTGATAATATATATAATAAAGTTTAAACTGTAAAATAAAACACACTTGGCTCAAGTTTCACTATATAAAAATATTTAGATACTGTATTTAGCAGTAAGGGATAGTCGACATGTTTCGAGTTAGGAACTCATTATCAAGACTGACTACAGGAGAGTATTACATCTTATTTTATAAAACAGACAAAAGCAAAGGTGATACCTGAAAATCAATTTGTTCGTTTACAAGGAATAATTTACTATTATGGGCAAGAATTACAAAAAGGTCAAGGCGCTTTTCTTTGTTACCTGAATGGAACAATTTGGTTTTTTTTTTTCAAAAGAGGTGGGACGTGTGCCCTCTCACACGCGTCCGACCTCCGTACAATTTTGGCTTCGTTAACTAGAACATTTAGCCATCAATTTACTATAATGAGGGGAACAACTTAAATCCGGACGGATACAAACACCCAGGAACACGGTGGGAATCGAACCCACCAACTCCGAAGACGGCATAGCGCTACCTATAGCCTCTCCGCCACCGGAGCTCCCAATTTGGTTTTGTTAAAATTCAGGAAATGATTAAAACTTATACAATGTTCTGAGAAGCCAGTGGTATTTTTATTTTGTAAAATTGACTTTTTATGTTCTTCAACACGAATGTTTATATTCCTTCCTGTTTGTCCAATATAGAAAGCAGGACATTCGTCGCAAAATATCTTGTAAACACCACTGTTTTCTCCGATGTCTGATTTTTTTTTATTATTGACCAAGAATGACATCAAGTTTCTTTCATTTGTACAAATTGTTTAAACGTTATTTTTCGATAGTCTGTTACAAATACTCAAATTCGGCACATAATTTATTGCGAAGTATTTTTATTCTTCATTAATAGTTTGCGTGGGGTATATTGAATGCAACAGATTCTTTATTCGTTTTTTCCCAATGAGCTTATCGATAAGACTTTTATTGTAACCATTATTGGTGGCTAATAATTTGATTGTATCAACTTCGGTTTGAAAATTTCGTTTCCGATAATGGAATAGTGAATAACCTATGTATGAATGAATGAAAAGCACTGAGTTTTATTTTAATGTGTTGGTCACTATCACTGCGAATTAAAGTATCTAGAGGCCTAGGTATAGCGGTAAGGTGAACCGCCTTATACCGTTTGTAAACCGAGGATTGTGGGTTCGAGTCCCACCTCGCTCTTGGGTGTTGTGTATGTCCAGAATTTAGTGGTTATTTATGATGAAAAATTGTTGGGTAATGTACATCGTTTACAAGCCCATTGGCCGTTCGGAACCGGCGTTAAACTGCAGGTCCCTCGAGTTACAAAAAAAAAAAAAAATTTAAGTATATGTGAAGGTTGGTTTTCTATGAATGTTGAAAGCAAGAGAACTCAAATTCCTAGCAATCTGAACGTCTAAGAAATTCAAGGGTAACGTTTTCGTTTTCTACTTCTTTTGTAAATTGAATAGAGTTGTAGAAAGTGTTTATATATTTAAGGAAATTATCTGCCTATCTGCACCGGTCGAAATACATTATATATATATATATATATATATATATATATATATATATATATATATATATATATATATATATATATATATATATATATATATATATATGTATAAGTTATATGCATTCGTGATCATGAGCAGGATACAATTTAATGAATTCAATCATTGATCAATTCTTAATTTCAAAAACCTTGAACGAATAAGAGTAAAATTTTTTAATCACAAATGTACCTACAAATTTTATTATTTTTGTTGGTATTTCGGACCAAATTTCATTTTATATATTTTTTGTATTGGTCACATAAAAAAAACATATAATCCCAAATTTCAACTCTTTTTCAGAAATATATTTTGCTAAGCTAGGTAGACAGAGAAAAGTAGATTTCGTTGCCTACTCAATAAATGTGCAGTACACTACTGATGAGTTCGTTGAAGAGTAGAGCAGATTATCTAGTGTTTCACATGTGGTGTAGCACAGGTGTCAAATTTTTCAACATTCTCCTGTGAAGAATGAATAGGAATTCCATTTTTTCGAGTCTCATCAAGCAATTTTCTCTGGAGGTTTATTCCAATTAATCACTCGTTTTCCAAATTAACTACCCAACGTATTATTATCTTTATCATACGAGCTAAATATAAATTTTCATTATATATATATATATATATATATATATATATATATATATATATATATATATATATATATATATATATATATATATGTATATATATATATATATATATATATATATTATATATATATATATATATATATATATATATATATATATATATATATATATATATATGTATATATAGTGTGACCCATTTTTAATGAAATTTGAAGTTGTGAACCGATTGCAGCCATGTTTTTTTTGAAATGTCAAGTACTAAAAGGTCTACCTTTGGACAAAATAAGAAATGTTCAATTCAATTCTCAGGGCATACTACGGTATTTTTTCTTAGTCGAAATTCGGTTTTTTTTATTAGCGATTTTTTTTATTGAAAAGATTACCACGTCATTGGATTCAGAGTGCCCCTAAATAGGTACGATCAAAATTTCATAAAAAAATATTCATTCATAACAATGTTATGAGAACTCAAAATTCGAAAACTCACAGGTAACAATCACAAAAAAAACACCCAATATCAACAGATAGCCATGGAAATATTTTTTTTATGATTTCAACAATAAAGTATAGCGTAAATATTTTCACGAAAAATAACGGAATTACATTCAAGCTTTCACGCAAATCAACTAAAACTAAGACCTAATATATTTTTCAATTTAAATCTTAGTTGCCATGAAAATGATTGAGCGTAAGAGAGAAAATTGAAATTATACGCCTTTCGGGAGATGACTTTAGAAGTGCTAGACAGGTTTTTAGAGTATTTATCTGATGGTACTTTATTCTTGAAATCAGTAAAAAAAATATTTCTATGGCTATCTGTTGATATTGATTGTTTATTCGTGACTGTTAAATGTGAGTTTTCAAATTTTGAGTTCCCATAACTTTTATGAAATTTTGGTCATACCTATTTAGGGACACGCTGAATCCAGTGGCCTGGTAAATTTTTCAATAAGAAAATCGCTAATAAAAAATCCCTAATTTCGACTAATTAAAAATATCATAGTATGCCCTGAAAATTAGATTAAACATTTCTTATTTTGTCCCAAGGTAGACCTTTCATTACTTGACATTTCAAAAAAAGTATGGTTGCAATCGGTTCACAACTTCAAATGTTACAGGGGTGTTTCCATTAAAAATGGGTCACACTGTATATATATATATATATATATATATATATATATATATATATATATATATATATGAGAAAAGATCCAAAATATAATGGAAATATTATTGTGTAAATGCTCAAATTATCATGCAACAAGCTTGCTGAATAAATTCATTATTATACTTCTTACCAAGATACTTACTGTCATCAAATCATGTTGTAATTTTGATAACTTCATTCAACTTCCTCATATTTTCTGTTTTTATTCCATTTTGTTTATCTCCAAAAACAAGATTCAACAATCAACAGATTATAACTAAATTTACGATTCGTATTGGTTCACTATAAGACGACTTAAATACTACAATATGCCATTGGCCTACTGAAATGAAGCGTGGTTTTTTTCAACAATGGAAACATTGGTTAACAATTGTTATAATCAATTAAACTGAACACTGTAAATATTTATGGTAGTTGTTTCAATTTAAGACCGGTAAGAGACATTATTCTGAACAAACACATCCATTAAACTTTCACTGCATTCTCGTAGTTGATTTAGTTTGATTTCATTTAATTACTCCGTTTATCTGTACGTAGCCTGAGGAGTCGAAGACAACAATGATTTCTATTTTCAACTTAGCCCCTTACGAGATATCAACGTACTCAAAATTAAAAACAATCAACGGATCCATACTTCTATACTTGTGATCGAATAAATTTGAGGATATAAAGGATTACTGTGTATCAGAGATAACCATTCTAAAATCAACTTCATACCATAGAATTGAATCTTCGTGTTGAATTATATTGAAAACAAAGGTATAATGAACTAATAAGTTTGGGAGGCTATTTGAATTTTCAAACTAATTTCATTGAAAAGTTAACGAAATTCTCAATTTTCTCATTTTCGTGGAAAAACGTCAATTTTTCAATAAAATCGGTTCAATAACTTCAATAAATGTGAAACATAGGCAGCAACATCTATACATCTATATATATATATATATATATATATATATACATATATATATATATATATATATATATATATATATATATATATATATATTATACATATCTATATATATATATATATATATATATATATATATATATATATATACATATCTATATATATATATATATATATATATATATATATATATATATATATATATATTGTAACGTGTAAATTCTCCACTTAACTGCAGCCACGGAATTCTACACTGAAATACCGTGATTCACGATATCAAACGATACGTCACTTTTGTTTCCTCTATGATTAATGAGTTGCGTAGAACGAGAGTATCTAGATAGCGTCTTATTTGCACGTAGCACGTATAACATCGCTCTCTTTCGACAAGTGTCTGTTGAATCGTTAAGTTAGAGTAAAATTATATTAAATAACTACTGAACGAATATTCAGTACCTATATTAAAATTATTAAGTATCTGTGGCGTCTGATAGACGGTAAGTTATGAGAAGAAATATAATTATTTCGTATTAATGCATTATCTTGAAAATCTGAATTGATTCCTTATTTCATTTTTCCGTCATTCCATTTTTTTTATCTATATTAAATTTTTCATCTTTGAATATTGAAATAATCATCTTACATTTCTTAATTTAAAACATTTTTACTTTATTTGCTTATTTCATTCTCTCAATTTAACACAAGATTTTTGTAGGCTAACGATGGCAAATTTCACGTGGTCATATCTTATGTTCAGTTTAATGTTGGAACATATACTGTCTTTCTTAGCATCTTTGCTTGAGATAAATCTAAATGTTAGTTTGAATTGGCCATCGATACCCTACAGATATTCTTGGAACATATTAAGTTTGAGATTGTATGTTGATTTGCCCCGAATTATTTTAGCCACCTTGGCTAGAGCTAAAAGCCACCTTGGCTGGAGTTTAGAAAACCACTGTATCTGGAATTTAAAGAACCACCTTATCAGGGGCTAATATTCACATTGGAAACCACAGCTAAACCAGGGCAGAGGTCAAGAGCATAATCCAACTAGGAAAAACATCGATAGAAAATTATGCAAAACAAATAGATAAGTCTCATTATATGTAAAAAGAGGATAGTAAAAACCTTCATTTTACCTTGTTATTATTACTGTGAACAAATCAGAAACCATATATGTTTAACCAATCCCCCTGCTAGCTCGGGCATAAATATATCTTAGAAGGGAGAGGGGTTACAATATATATATATATATATATATATATATATATATATATATATATATATATATATATATATATATCTATATATATATATATATATATATATATATATCTATATATATATATATATATATATATATATATATATATATATATATATATATATATATATATATATACTATAGTGTACTATAGAGATAGAAAGCTGCAAGTAAATATTTTGACTAACTTGTGATTCATGTCCTAAAGTTTATGTTGGCCAAACTGGCAGGAAATTTGGAGTTCGGATTATCAGAACATAAAAGAAGTTACGACAAGGAAAAAGTAGATTCTACTTATACATCACATTCCCTGGAACATAATCATATTTTTGATAGTGAATTCGAAATGTTTCATATAGAAAAGAAAGGTTACAGCCTTTCTTTAGTTGAGTTTATAGACTCAATTTATTAGAAGCTCTTGAAGTCAATATTATGCAACAATCCAATAATTTGTTAAATGACCAACTAGATATGAATAACTCACGGTTATTAAATGTTTTCAGAATATAATATTGAATATTTGTACCTGTTTTGTTTTTTTCGATGTCATTATCAGTTTGTACTATCTACCTGCTAAGGGATTACGTTTAGGTTTTTCCACATTCTTATTGTATATTGCCTTCCTTCATCTTTCAATATTCTTATTGTAAAATTTAGTATGTATTATACCTACATCTGAAGAAGCTACTGTATATGGCGAAACAATAGTCATGTTAACAAAACAAAATATAGAGAAAATCGAAGCATGTGAAGGTTCATTCACAATATTATAATATATTTTTTTTCATCAAGTATCAGCCCAATCAATTAGTTAATAGGCTTTTGCACCGTTTTATTATAAAACGTCGTTGAACTAAACTTGCTTTAATTTTTAAACTTCGTTTATTTTTCTGGTCGTTGCACCAAGGAATTATAACTGACCCATTGCTGAACTGCGTTTTTGTAGTATTTTGGATGAAACAGCGATGTACATGAAAAAAAAAGAAGAAACAGAATTTATTTTTCTACTTTCCTAACCTAGTTTCAAATAGTAAAGAAGTTGCTTTTTTGTGATTTGTATTAAATATGCATAAAATGGAAGATAATAATAAAAGGAAAAGGGGACCACACTGATACTTTCCAGATAGAGCGGTAAACTGTGGATGTAGGAACTCCAAAAAATGGGCAATACTGTGCAAATGTTCTCCATGGGTATACAATTTTAATGCTAAAAGTAGCTGATCCATGGGGGACAAGCTGTCATTCCTACAAAGTTAGATAGGTTTAATGGCCACTCTACCTGTGATATCACATAAATAAATTTTTTTGTGTGTGTATTTTTAATTATGGAGGGTAAATTTGCATTTATGAGTTGAATGAATGCATTGTTCCATAGTATAGATAAACTATAAATCCACGCCTTCAGTTTTAGTGGCCATACCACCTAGAGAGAATAATTGGCAAAATACCTATAAGATGATTATTGTTGATTGAACAAAACATCTATAACAATAATACAATATAATCGGATACCAACTTTTTTGCATAGCTTGACGATTGCCAAGCAAACATTTTTGAAATAAATATGTGTCCACTATTCCAGGAATTCTAGAGCGTCCAAGTTGTCGTTATAGATATCAAACTCTTCATGAAACATTTTAAACAAAAATTCGAGTTTCCGCCGGCAAAAATTAAATTTTCAAGGAAAAAATATACTGTTTCTTCTACAAATAACCTCAAAATGTACTTAACTTCAAATTAAACCCCGAAAATTAGGCGTTTAATTTATGCGGGGTTTACGAAAGCTTAAACGCCGTTTATATTTTGGTGCAAGCGAAAATGTCAAATTAAACTCGGTTTACCATTAAACTTAGTTTAATAATATACGGTGCAAGAGCCTTTTAATTTAATTTAATAATGTATTAATAGCAAGATCAGTTACATAAAAAAATTGTTTCGTATAAAAACTAATCGATATAGTCATTATCCTTAGTAAATTGAGCTATTTTGCTTTTATTGCAAGTTTGAATGAATGCAAAAAAAATGGGATAAGATTATTTGTATTTGTTTTTCAACGAGGCTCAACTTTTACTCGCGGTTTAGTATTCATTGTTGCGAATCCCACAAATTAAGAACCATCAAAAAGAAAGAAATAGAAGTAATGCGCATGAGTTCTAGACTCAAATGAGAAATAAAATAAATTGCATTTATCACAAAATATTCATGTTTTGGTTTACATGTAATCAGACTAAAATGTTTATTGTAATAGTATATAATAAGTTTTGGCTCTGAATGAATTGCTTATTGTTATTTATTGTAATAAATGGAATATTTTTCCAAGATTAATCTCATCAAGGTTGTATTCTACTGCGAAGTTGATTGCTCGAAAAACAGAAGAAATCTATTGTGTTATACGGCTACAATTTTTTTTTCACTCACTAAGCGGTATTTTATTCTTGTTAGCATCATCAGAATGAGACGATCATTAAATAACACTTCTGATTTTATTGTGTGAGGTATGATCAACCTGATTAATAATTATAGAACACGTGCTTTCAGATCTTCAGGTTTCAAAACTATAACGATGTATAAGTCTCAGAAGGAAGTTTTGTTATTAAATTTTTCAGATTTTTAGATCAACTTTTTATCTGCTTCTTTGTTTGATATGATATTCTCAAGATAATGGAGGTTCTATTATAGATGCATTCGGAATCAGCTCAATTCTGTTTCTACATTGAATTATTTTCACTATTTCATATATTTGTTTTCCATTCATTAACTATGATTTATTGATGGGAAGTAGACTTATTGAACGAGTGGATATTATATATATTTAGACTGTCAAACTGACACTCATTGTAATTATGCAACAAGTTATCGATGTATAACCTGATTATTTTGAAGTTATTTTAGTATTACTACTGATCATTTTTTTCGTATAATTTTCAACCAATCAGAATGATAAATTGAGTTGAGTTGCCTTGTATAATTTCGATTATATAACTCATATATGAATAAGCCAATAGAATCCGTGAATTTTGCATAACTACTGTGTATTGATAAGTGAATATACCCTTGGCGACGTGATATAATCGTTTTGGTGTTTCGCCTCGTGTCAAAATGTGAATGTTTTCATATTGACGATGTTCTGACGTTTGTCAAAAAATTTAATACACCACTCGAGCTGCGCTCTCGTGATGTTTCGCAAAATACGTCTCGTGACTCGGAAGTATGATCGATTATTTTCGATGCTCTTGTGATCTTATAACTGATAATACCTGATTATATAATAATATAATAATAATAATAATAATAATAATAAGTTTATTTCCTCTGATTACATAAAAGTAATATGGGAAAGTGTCAACAGAAAAATTGCACATACTAATGTGACACTATACAGGTATTTACAATGAAATAGTATACATATCATTACAAATACTAACAAAAGAACATCACAAAATCACATTAATACTTCTGTAAAATATTCGTCAACGGAATAAAATACTCTATCTAAAAGTAGTGATCTAACAGCTGATTTGAAAGGCCTAAGATTATCGATTTTTCTAATTCTGTCGGGTAGGTGGTTAAATATTTTTATACCCAATACATTGCAGCTCCTTTGTACTTGAGTTAAACGTGTAAAAGGAACATGAAGCAACTGCGAGGTAGACCTCCTTGTTCTATATTGATTCACATCACTACAGCTAACCAAAGAAGATAAATTTCTTTTAATATAGATCACACAAGCATAAATAAACATACAGGGTACAGTTAAAAAATTACTCTTATAAAATTTACGACATGACGTTAATCTAGTGAGACCAAAAATTGAACGAACAATTCTCTTTTGAATTTTAAAAACATAATCCGCATTGGTACTATTTCCCCAACAAAGTATACCATATTCCAGCGCCGAGTTGACTGAAGCATAATAATACATCTTTAGGATATTCAGGTCACAATAGTTCTTAAGTTGCCTTATTGCAAAATTTAACGAAGAGAGTTTACCGCTCAATACCGCTACATGATTCTTCCAGTTTAAATGATCATCCATCGTAACACCCAAAAACTTCACCTCATCAGACAGACCCAGAGACTCAGCACCTGGCAATCTAACCAATGGAGTATATATAGAGTAGCTCTACCAATCGAAAACTAACAGGACCGTCAAATTTTGACGCTTATCAAAAAATGTTCAAAAAAAGTCGATTCGGAGATTTTTACTTAATATACTCAAAAAATAATAGTATCAAATACAATACGTACTTCAAAATAAATACGGTTATACATCTCAAACTTCCTGCATAATTACAAATCGTGTAAGTTTGACAGATTATTCTGTCAAACTGTCAAACTGACACTCTTTGTAATTATGCAACAAGTTATCGATGTATTACCTGATTATTTTGAAGTACTTATAGTATTACTACTGATTATTTGACTAAATGTAAGAGATTATAATGGGTGATCAATTTCTTGTATATATAGTTGCTCTGACATTTCAATTTTCAAATGTCATCTGAATACGTTAATTTTTGGAAGATACAGAGTGGAAACTGTCTTGAATAGTTTCTTTACGATGATATAAAATAATCCTATTATATTATAATATTCATTATGCATATATTGCTATGCAATAGTTGACCTTTAGAGTTCTTTGATAATTAGTTGGTGTTGCTTAGAATATTCGCTCAAAATATTCTGATTTCCGTATCGACACTACTCGAATGTAGATAAAAACAATCAAATGAGAAAGACGTAGACGATGATGAAATATTTATATATTTATATGAGTTATAAAGTACCATTCTTTAGGCACCTTGCGCTTGGGTAATGTTTATGTTCCATGAGATTGGTACAAAAATTTATATATTATATTGAATAATGAAATAGATTCAACTTGAGCGGGCGATGTTTGTGTTATGAAAAAAAAAAACATTTGAAAAAATTACAGTACTCATATGTCATAATATCCTATAGTTATCTATATGCCAATACATAACTATAATACTTATTTGTTAGCTCGAAATATATTTCATACGCTGTAGATCGTTGATATTGAATTTATCAATAACATCTTCATATAGTTTAAAATTCAAAACATTCACTTGAATAACAAAGTTGATTTAATTGTTCACTTTTCCACATATTATTATAACTGTCTTATATCATTATATGATTTATTCAATACAACATAATTTACTTGAAATAGTAGCAAAAATAAGGTGACGATTTAGATGTGAAAAAATATTATAACTAGTTGCATATTGCATTTACAGTCAGTTATCCCATAAATTGGGATACATTGAGAAATTTCATTAGGTAAAATACACTGATCCTATTTAAATCCATATTTCTTTACTATAATAGTGGTAGAATGTAAAATATGAAGAAGTATTCCGTTCTAACCACTTTTAGAAACCTAAATATTTATATATTCAAATTGCTATAGTCATATGAAACGAACTGAAAATTAAATAGTTATATGATAATATAAGGAGCAAATATAACGTAAAATCTATTGAAAATAACTTCATTCATGGCTATTTATTTCAATCTCCTAGTTACACAGATATGTTTGAAACTATCCAAACAGTTTTTTGAATAATTCCTCTCGAAGATAAATATATAAATTTAATATATATATATATATATATATATATATATATATATATATATATATATATACACACAATATGTACTAAGCTAAAAACAAGGATTAATTATAATCTTGTTTGCAGTAAATGAAAAGATTTTTTCAGTTTCATTTAACCAGCTGAGGATAGATTCATAAAACGAAAATATTGCATTGCTATAATATAATCAGAAACATTTATCATTGGTATCGTCCAATTCAATCCTACAGAAGGAAACTAATTTCGAAAATTCTTCCCATATAGCGATGCAATAATCTTTTCATTCATCTATCCTATTATGGTTATGTGAAAATGAAAATCGCTTGAAATTTTATAAAATCAAGCCTTTGACCAACTATCTTTGATCTCCAAAATTATATATATATATATATATATATATATATATATATATATATATATATATATATATATATATATATATATATATATACATATATATATATACAGGCCCATCTTAAAAGTTTTGGTGCCCCAAGGCACAGAATTCTTTAGTGCCCCAAGGCACCGAATTTTTCAGAGCTCTCATACTTTTTCATATTTATCTGAAATGAATAGATATGAAATAATATATTTTTTTATTCACAAAATTAAATAACAATTCAAGTAGTCAACAAAAATATAATAACGATTATTTTAATGAAAACTATTAAATTTTTAACCTAACTTTTTGACAGAAATTTTAAGCAATTTCGGAAAAAAAATGGCCCTGTGTAGACTCAGTACGATCATGTGCACGTACCATAGATATATGCTACACATTATTATTATATTTAAATTTCTATGGTACGTACGCAAACGTCAACATCGGGTGGCCCAAGGGGTCATCGAAAATGAATAATAAACCGTTTCAAATCGAATGTATTTCAGTATTTCCTGAAAAATTTAAATATTTTTGTATGTAAAATTCACCACCTTGAGACTGGCGTAATGACCCCCTGAGGCCGATGCCCCAAGGCACGTGCCTCGGGTGCCTTGCCGTTAAGATGGCCCTGTATATATATATATATATATATATATATATATATATATATATATATATATATATATATATATATAATTATTTATTCGAATTGTTGTTGCCTGTGAACTATTTCTAATCTCTTGAAAATTATTAGCAATAACAGGCTTGTTGAATCTTAAAAAACTCGATTTTATTAAAAAGTTGACGTTTCGCCACGACATTCGTGGCTTCATCAAAACTTTTGAAAAAATTGAAATTTCTCTGACATTTATTGACTTGAAAAAATTTGAATAGAAACACACTACTGTTTCACTAAAAATTTTCGGCTGTGGCCGTTCTTTGTTATTTATTACGTGCTATTCAGTCCAATATTAACATTCAAATCTGTTATTATTAGATGACAAAATAATTCAACAAACAACAAACTATAACCATAACAACTCATCTTCTTAGACAATATCTAAACATCTAGAATTTTCAATTTTTCTAAAAAGTAAGTACAGTTTAGAACACTCCAAAATTACAAGTAATGTCTTTTTAAAGACAACAATCAAATATTTTAAACCTATTTTGTACATTACGTGGGTGAAGGTTTCTGTGGTTCCCTTCCCATCTAATATCAACTAACCTGTCTGTTGATATTGGACTAAATAGCACGTAATTAATAACTGAAGACGGCCACAGCCGCAATAAGAAATTTTTGAAAAAAAGATAAATAGTACCCTATTCTTTGACTCTTCAAAATCAAAATAATTTGAACCTATTTCGAACATTACGTGGGTAAAGGTTTCTGTGGTTTCCCTTACCATCTAATAATAACAGATTTGAATATTAATATTGGACTGAATAGCACGTAATAAATAACAAAGAACGGCCACAGCCGAAAAATTTTAGTGAAACAGTAGTCTGCTATTCAAATTTTTTCAAATCAATAAATGTCAGAGAAATTTCAATTTTTTCAAAAGTTTTGATAAAGCCACGAATGTCGTGGCGAAACGTCAACTTTTTAATAAAATCGAGTTTTTTAGGATTCAACAAGCCTGTTATTGCTAATAATTTTCAAGAGATTATATATATATATATATATATATATATATATATTTATATATATATATATATATATATTTATATATATATATATATATATATATATATATATATATATATATATATATATATATATATATATATATATTCTCAATTGAATATCAATAATAAAAATGATTTTGAAACACTTTGTGAAAAAACTTTGAAAAAGTCTCTTTTTAATGAGACTGTAATTAATGCCAAGAATATATTTATCCAAATTCTATGTCTAATTCAATTCTCATTGAAAAATTCATAATGCCCTTATTCTGAACTCAATTGGTTATAAAATTGATTGAAGTTATTTTAATCGATTTGATGAAAGTAATAATTGAGAAATTACAATTTATAAGTTGTGGAGAAGAATATTAGAGATTACATATAAAAGTATATAATGAAATAATTATACTGAAATATTTCTGTTGAGAAGATTTATTGAAGTCTGGTTCATATCACATCGGAATTCACGTAACCTTGTAATTTAGTTGCATTATGGTTTCATCTCCTTCAAAGCCATAAAAATATTTTTAGTAGATGTTCGTAAGCATCCGTATCTGAGCAGAAGATTATGCATGTATTATTCAACATTCTCTGCTTCATTTTCATTTTGTGTATCAGCTAACAAAATGCTATTAGGGAATTTTTGGAAATGCTATAAGGTAAATGCCTTATTATGGTCGTTCCGAAAATAAGAGGTACGCATGCGCACTAGAAAAAATTTAATAAGGGAACCATAATAAAATACTGCTTTCCCTTATTTACGACTAGATACCGTAAGTACTTAAGGTTTCCTTATTTCCAAAAAATGTTTCTCAACTCAAGTAATCCGTCTGTATTTTCGGTTTGAATTTTGTTTTGGATCGGTTTAGTGCTGCAATTGTCTGTTTTTTTTTAATAAATGTTTAAGTTTGAATTATGAAATATGAGTGGGCCAATACGAAGCCTTGGTCAAGAATGTAGCATAATGAAAAAACAGATTAAGGTTTACTTATAATGATGATTTGGCCCTATTAAGAGAGTTTTTAGGACAAAATCTCCTATCAAATCCCGAAGGATGGGAGGTGATAAGGCCAAATAACATTCAAATTTCGACTGGCAAGGCCTTCTCAAGCAACACCGGCCCCACCTTCTAAAATTACGGCTTCTAAAATATTTTCCATACTGTTCTAAACCGCTCAAAATTACAATTAAATGTCACTGAAATTTGAACTTTTTTTTAACAACAAAAGACAAGACACAAGTAAAAGTAGAATTTTTTTTAGATTAGAAATGAAACTATCGCTGTCCTAAGAACTGTCAATTTAAGGAGTAAGTTTCAATAACTCAATTTCTACCCATACATTTAAGGTTTTGCTTTATTTAAATAAGGCTTAACTTTATTAAGGCATTACCTTAAAGGACGGTGTTCAATAATTCCCTATTATTTCATTAGAAAGGACTCTCACAGAATGTTAAATAATCAAAGATGACTCAAACTAAAATAGTATAGATTATATAAGTATTCATCTAGTAAAATTAATATAATTTTGGTTGCACTGTCAGTTATTCTATAAAAAATGAGTTTTGGTAGATTTGAACATTATTTTCTAGTCAATTAAAGAATTTAATTATCTTTAAGTGTGGGTGGTACTAAAAAAATTCTTATTGGAATTAGATTTCGAATAATTAATGAGTTTATACTTCCAAATTGTCGTTATATTATAGTTCATATCAAAAACGTTATAGTACACGATCTAATTGAAATTTTTGACGATAAAACGAAAAACCTCAATTCAAAACACTAATTAATTGATTGCTTTTGTGTCAATTCACTCCATCGAAAATACTGAAAATTTTAGAATTTTGTTTGCATGTAAATAAAATAGAAATATAATATATTTTCGTTGAACTACTGTAAATGAAACTTGTTATGAATTTTTTTTTCAGGATGTCAATTTCATCCTCCAGGCGAATATTTGCGGTTTGTTAGAGTACCAGAAAATCTGAAGATAGGGGAAGAGATACTACTTATTCAGGTTTATCCTAGAAATCGACTGTTTCTTCAACCTATCGATAAGGTAGGTAATTTTTGTTATTATCGTGTTGAACACATTTTGAAAAAAATTGTGACACTAGAAGGGTACCAATGAAATATTTTTAATAAATCATCAGAAAACTCATTTATTGATTGATTTATTGAACTTGCTTCCATCATGCATAGAATACCTATACAAAATACTATGAATATATCCTATTTCTAGAACTTGAGACTGACAATGAAGCTGAAAGTTAATTTCCTTTGTATTTCAAAAAATTTTAGTTTCAATAAAAGCTTCCATAACACACTGATTTTCTCATGAAAAATATATGCCTCAATAAAAATTCTAATATTTAACATTGTCAGAATGGATTTATGACACATTTAATATATACCTACATACTGGGGTATCATACCCCAATTTTGGACGCCCAATAAAATTTCAGATAGTTATGGATAGATGTTTTCTTTTAACAGTATTATATTTATTTTTTGGATTGATTGGGCCGATACTTGGTGTAAATTAATAAACATATTAAAACAATGGTTAAAAATAACAATTTACACATTTATTATAAGAAATAACGCATGACGCACGTTTCGGTGGAACTTCACCTTCTTCAGATGCTAATGGCAAACTAACTATGATTCTCTGTTATATCGAAAACAAGAATTGACAAATTATGTAGAAGGGGTAAATACAAAGATGGTTACAAATAATTATTAGAAAAGGAAAAACCAATTCTGAACTGCTAGTCGGGTAGTTCGGTAATTTTGAAAAGATTAAGAAGGGGGCTTGAAGTATGATCGATTTGGCTATTCAATAGGAGACCGGAATGCTAGTATTTATTTATCTGTAATGATTCTAAAAAATTAAGTTTAATTCCCTTACTTTCAGTGTTTAATATTTTACAATCGAGATTGAATGTGTGATTTTCTTGGATTAAATGGTTTGCATAATGTGAATCCGACTTCTGATTAACAAAGCTACGTTTGTGTTCTGAAATTCTAGTTTGAAAACTTCTGAAAGTTTTACCAATGTAAAACTTATCACAATCGCCACAATTAATTTTATAAACTCCTGATTTATTATCTTTATGAACTTTGGATTTATTATTTTTTATGTGATTTCCTAAATTATTACCGGTACGATAAGCAATGTTAATGTTGTGCTTAGATAAGAGAGATTTAAGTTTTTTACTTGAATTTCCGATGAAAGCGAGGCTGTTGTATTTGATATTATTTTTAGTAAGGGGGTACACCTGGTTAATCGCATTTTTGAAAAACTTCTTATCTATCATATTGTCTATAATATTGGGATCATAATTATTATTTACGGCAATTTGTTTAATTATATTTTTCTCGATGTTAAAATCGTCATTTGAAAGTGGAATAATTACTAAACGATGTACCATACTATTGAAAGCTGCCATTTTGTGTTGGAAAGGATGTAGGGAAGTACTATGTATGACGCTATCAGTGTGCGATGGTTTGCGAAATATTGAAAAATTATGTTTGTTATCTACTTTTGTTATTTTCAAATCCAAATAGTTAATCGAGTTATCTTTTTCCATCTCTAAAGTGAATTTTATATTAGGGTGTAAAGTATTAATGAATGTTTGAAAGCAGTCTATCTGTCTAAATCGAGTTTGTGAATCAAACAAATCAAAAAAAGGTTGCATAATGTAGAATTTGATTTGTTTGATTCACAAACTCGATTTTCAGTTAACAATATTATTCATAAAAAATTCACCAAACAGCAAATAAAATTGAATTACCTTCGTGGTAGCAAACCGGTATCAGAAAAAAGGAAAAAACCAACTAAATTTTCACAACATCAGTTTTTCGAAAAATTCACTAATTTATCCAATACTAATTTCGATAGTAAGGAAGTGAATTTATTGCAAAAAGGTTTCAAACACAATATACAACCAACTCATTCAACACGTCACTTCGAACAACTCGGCGTAGATACTGAAATAGCTGTTAGAAATTTGCCTGATAATCCACTTGTAAAACACCTAGCTTCTAATATTATTAAAAATGAGTATAACAAATACAACGCCAATTTATCAGAAATATCCATTGTAAAATCAATCAAACAAAAAACACCCTCTAATGATATCATTTTCAACAAAGCTGACAAAGGTAATACGGTTATCGCTTTGAATAAGTGTGATTATTTACGTAAAACTTTAGATTTTTTGAACTCCGGTGATTATAAGTTACTAAAACATGATCCAACCAGTAAATTTCAGAAAAATTTAAAATTACCTATCGATAACATTAACATTCTTATACAAAATAAAGACAAGTATAAACTCATTGTTTCAAATCCTTTGGTACCACAACTTTACTCTTTAATTAAATTACACAAACCAGGCTATCCAATCAGACCAGTAGTGTCATTCACTACAGCACCTTCAGTGTTTTTGTCGCAGTTTCTAATAGAAATAATTCAAAATTATTGTAAATTTCAGCCTAAATTCTCTATCAAAAACTCTTACGATTTAGTCAATAAAATTGAAAATATTCAATTGCCACTTAATTCTAAATTTATGTCCTGGGATGTAGTTAATCTTTTTCCAAGTATACCACCCAAGGTTCCTTTAACCCTAATAGAAAAGTTACTTAATAGCAATCTTGTTAATCCTTTCATAAAATCAGATATATTGTCACTTTTGGAATTATGCCTGGAACAGAATTATTTTAGTTTCAATGATAAGATTTACAGCAGTACTGAAGGCTTAATTATGGGAAACCCGCTGAGCCCTTTGTTGGCTGAAGTATTCATGGATAATTTGGAACAGTTAATTCATAATCATCCTGTTAGTCGACAATTCGTTTATTGGTTTAGATATGTGGATGATATTATTTGTTGTTTCACTGGTACTCTTAGACAACTAGACTGCTTTCAAACATTCATTAATACTTTACACCCTAATATAAAATTCACTTTAGAGATGGAAAAAGATAACTCGATTAACTATTTGGATTTGAAAATAACAAAAGTAGATAACAAACATAATTTTTCAATATTTCGCAAACCATCGCACACTGATAGCGTCATACATAGTACTTCCCTACATCCTTTCCAACACAAAATGGCAGCTTTCAATAGTATGGTACATCGTTTAGTAATAATTCCACTTTCAAATGACAATTTTAACATCGAGAAAAATATAATTAAACAAATTGCCGTAAATAATAATTATGATCCCAATATTATAGACAATATGATAGATAAGAAGTTTTTCAAAAATGCGATTAACCAGGTGTACCCCCTTACTAAAAATAATATCAAATACAACAGCCTTGCTTTCATCGGAAATTCAAGTAAAAAACTTAAATCTCTCTTATCTAAGCACAACATTAACATTGCTTATCGTACCGGTAATAATTTAGGAAATCACATAAAAAATAATAAATCCAAAGTTCATAAAGATAATAAATCAGGAGTTTATAAAATTAATTGTGGCGATTGTGATAAGTTTTACATTGGTAGAACTTTCAGAAGTTTTCAAACTAGAATTTCAGAACACAAACGTAGCTTTGTTAATCAGAAGTCGGATTCACATTATGCGAACCATTTAATCCAAGAAAATCACACATTCAATCTCGATTTTAAAATATTAAATACTGAAAGTAAGGGAATTAAACTTAATTTTTTAGAATCATTACAGATAAATAAATACAAGCATTCCGGTCTCCTATTGAATAGCCAAATCGATCATACTTCAAGCCCCCTTCTTAATCTTTTCAAAATTGCCGAACTACCTGACTAGCAGTTCAGAATTGGTTTTTCCTTTTTTAATAATTATTTGTAACCATCTTTGTATTTGCCCCTTCTACATAATTTGTCAATTCTTGTTTTCGATATAACAGAGAATCATTAGCATCTGAAGAAGGTGAAGTTCCACCGAAACGTGCGTCATGCGTTATTTCTTATAATAAATGTGTAAATTGTTATTTTTAACCATTGTTTTAATATAATTATATTTATGATTGCAAACAGATTCTGTCGAATCAATTTGTTTCGAAGATAAAGTTTCTCTTTTAACCAGCCAATTATCAAAATCATTAAATGTCTGGGTAGCTAAAATGTATAAGTTTAATACATGTAAAAATAATGTTTTTCATTGTAAACGCTCAACTTAAGATTGCAATAAAATAAGCAGTAAAATTTTTTCAGGCAGTCTGAAATGAAAAATAATTTTTTATTATATCTTTATTCAATTCTCGTATCGTTGAATAGGTCAAAAGGTAAATATTTTTACAGTTCATTAGGACAGTTGCCTCAACGGGGGCTCAATGTAGTTTGAAAGTATCGATACTTTCCTTTCTATTACAACCTTTTTTTGGCATGGATACTTTGAATGCGATACCTACCAGGTATTGATACTTGAGTTGGGTTGGGTATCAATATCGAAAATCTAGCGCCATCTATTGAGTTTCAACAAAGTTGATATTATCATGCAACTTGAAGTTTTCTTTTCGATCTTCAATGGCAATTAGAATAAGCTTTCCTAGAGCAAGGGGAATTACCAGCACATAATAAAATAGATTTAATAGATGATCACTAGAACTGAGAACTTGTTCTATTTTTTATTCAGTTCTGTGTTATCACTAAAGTGACATTTGGAATTTTTTAATTGGGAACGTGTCCTGAAATAAAATGTTGGTTTATATATTTAAATGATATTTTATTGCTAGACTCATGGAATAAATACTAATATACATATGCAAAAAACAGGAGGTTACGATAAAAAGTAATTAGATCTAGTTACTTACTATGAGCACTTTGAAAGATGTTGTAGTTATTGGAAATGCTGATAGATAGATTTATTTACATATATATATATATATATATATATATATATATATATATATATATATATATATATATATATATATATATATATATATATATATATATATATATATATATAGTATATAGAAACTGTATCGTTGCATCCTTAGTTTCATAAGATTCAATGAAATGGCGTTCTCTTCCAACCTTTAAGGGCTGGTGAGTGTTAGTCGAGTCCTGTGCCATACACCATAGAAACACTGGTATTCAAGCTGTTGCTAGATAATAATAATCTCTCTTCAGGATAAAATTTTGATGACATAAACTGTATTGAAATAAAATTTTGTAATAACAGTAAAGCTAGTGTATGACATTTTCCAAATCATAATGAAAAAAATTACATCATAAAATTATTGCCATTTACTAATATCACTACAAACCTCGTATAATTAGTTGTATTCACTGCCAATCCGGCATATCCGTTAGCCCATTGAAGAAGCAAGATGTAATTTATTTACGGTGAATAACGGTCACATATTTTGTGCTCTTTAAGGTTATACTATCTTTACAATTTTGTTGAAACTCATTGTAATATACGATGCATAACAGAAAAATTGAGAATTCTTAAATAATTAAATAGCATGACTAAGTTAAAATTTGATGAATATTCAAGTTCATCATTCATGGAGAAGGTTACTAATGTTCGCAGTAGAATGAAAAATATTTATTTGGCTAGGAAATAAAATATGCTTCATTGTTGCTATTTTTCAATAGTTTTCTTAGCGTTCAATTTTTCAACTGAATCTTTGAATCGTTCAACAAATGAATAAGGTTGTCTGAAACTAGTGGAGAGCGATATTTCTGTTACTTTAGGATTCCCAAATTGTTATTGATATTTTTGCTGAAACTTCTGTTTTGAGTATATACATCCAAAGCTTTGAAATTAATTTTAATATTTTCTTTCACCTTTCTCATTGGACATAAATTAATTTTTGTTCACAGAATTAACAAAAAATTCGTTAAGCATCGTCACAATGTAATAAATATGTTGGGAATTCTTTAAAGAACAGTGCTCCTATTTATTTTTCATTTAGAAGGTTTAACTAAAGTAAAGGCTACAGTACCCAATTGAAAGCATAATTGAAGAAGCTCATTATTTATTTGGAAAGAGGGTAATTACAATTCGATTTACATCAGTTTATCAGTATATCATTGCTTTCATTGATAGTGAGTAGTAGGACAAACTTATTAATACTTATATCATAGTAAGAGTAAGAGTATTACGTATATTCACAGAATTCAGCTAGTAATCAGCATTTTATTGAATATCACTGACACTATGACAAGTTTTCATGTATTGTTTTGAATCCATAACACCTAAAAAAATATATGTATTATTGTGATTCAACAAATATTAGGCCAATGAATACTAAAACTGCATCTTCCTCTTTCAGACTATTTTGTATATAATGATTCTAAAGAATCAGACATGACAAAATGATTCGAATATATATATATATATTATATATATATATATATATATATATATATATATATATATATATATATATATATATACATATATATATATATATATATATATATATATATATATATATATATATTCATTCATTCGAATTGTTGTTGCCTGTGAACTATTTGTAATCTTTTGATACTTATTAGCAATAACAGGCTTGTTGAATCTCAAAAAAACTCGCATTAATTAAAAAGGTGCCGTTTCGCCACGACAATTCGTGGCTTTATCAAAACTTTTTCCTTTAGAAAAAGTTATTCCTTTTAGAAAAAGTTTTGATAAAGCCACGAATGTCGTGGCGAAACGTCAACTTTTTAATAAAATCGAGTTTTTTGAGATTTCAACAAGTCTGTTATTCCTAATAATTGTCAAATGATTATATATATATATATATATATATATATATATATATATATATATATATATATATATATATATATATATATATATATATATATATATATACAGGGCTATTCAAATTCGAGTATATGCATGGGGATTTCGATAACGGTAAGAGATAGAGGGATGGTTGAATGGGGGCAAAGTTGCATATTTCAGAGGTCAGTTATATGGATAAAAAAAATCTGATCTAGCTCCTCTAGTTCTGGAGTTATATAGGAAAATTCGAAAATTTCTAAATCCTTTTTTTTGCCTATATCTTTTTATTTAATGAATTGTTTTCAAAACAATTGTCACTTTGCCATTGCCACTTTTTCTAAGCTATCTAAATATCTGAATAAAAATTATATACAGGGTGTCGTATAAATTGGGCCACCCTGAACTTTCAATTTTTCAAATACGGACCTGTATTTTTTATTGCATTTTTTTTGAATGCCAAGAGTCATGTTTTTATATTGACGTAGTATTTTCATCTGAATTACAGAGTATTCTGGAAATATTGAACTATTACCAGTAAAATCTCAACATTTTTTTAAATTGCAGCTCTAATTAAATTTTTAGGATTTGGAAGAATAATCAACATTATTCGACGAAAAATGTCTTTTTCAAGAATTTCATCCACATTTCACTTCACGTAACCCATGATCAATGTACGAAAATGCGAAATTCTTCCTAGTACGTTTATGTGCATATAATCATTGGCCCAAACAAAAAAATGTTCGGACTGGCAATCTTCATATTACAGACACCAATTTGCAATATTTCATTGTTAATTACTTTCCGAACTATCTACATTTTCAGCTAATTTATGGGCATTCTGTTGCTATATACAACAATTATGATTAAACCTATTTGAATTCTCATAGTATGCTTTGGAAAATAAATATTTAGTTCAACTCACTTGTCATTCTTTTGACAGTTTCTTGGAAATTACCGTTGGTATTTAATGAAAAATCTGTTAGTACTGAAAATGTGTTTCCCCATAGAGCAGAAAAGAGATATGATTAACGTTTTCTACAGAAATAGTAGGAGCATTCATCTTTCCGCTTGACTTTTTTTATGGGGTACACTAAAAAAATAGAATATATCAAAACGAAATTGAAAGTATAGAAGATTTAAGAATTAAAATCATGAACGCTTTTGGCATCACTTACGCCGAAGAGATATCTTCAGAGCGAATAATAACTTTTAAAAAAAACGACTCTGTAAATGTCTGGAACGAGAAGATCGTCAATTCAAACATTTATTTCGATTATTGATAACTTATAATGACTTATTTCAATTCTAGATAATAACTAAACATGTTCTTATGCGATAAGTTATAAAATATGAAAAACCTATATGATCAAATACAATGTTATGTTTGTGACAGATTATGTTTGTGAGTTCTCAGCAGAATACATACAACAGATCTTCCTCATACCTACTGAGGTTAATTAGAGTTGTTATGGAATTAAAAATGATGAGATATCACTAGTATTTAGTTTCAGTATTCACAAACCACTTTATGATTTATACAAAAATAAAACGCCAATATGAAACATAATTATATAGGTAGTTCGAAAAGTAACAATGAAATATTTCCAAATTGGTGTCGAGTATGAAGATTGCCATTGGAAGATTATTTTGTTTGGTCATTGATTATATGCACATACATGTACGTACTGGGAAAAATTTCACATTTTCGTATATTGATCATGGGTTGCGTGAACTGAAATGTAGATGAATTCTCGAAGAAGACATTTTTCGTCGAATAATGTTGATTATCTTCCAAATCCTAGGCATTTTATACCTTATTCTATGATATTTATTTAATTAGAGCTGGAATTTTAAAAAAATGTAGAAATTTTACTGGTAATAGTTCAATATTTTCAGAACACTCTGTAATTCAGATGAAAATACTACGTCAATATAAAACATGACTCTTGGCATTTAAAAAAATGCAATAAAAAATACAGGTCCGTATTTGAAAATTGAAAGTTGAGGGTGGCCCAATTTGTACGACACTCTGTATATAATTTTTATTCAGATACTTAGATAGCTTTAGAAAAAAGTGGCAATGGCAAAGTGACAATTGTTTTGAAAATAATTCATTAAATAAAAAGATATAGGCATTAAAAAGGATTTCTAAATTTTCGAATTTTCCTATATAACTCCAGAACTAAGGAGCTAGATCAGATTTTTTTTATCCATATAACTGACCTCTGAAATATGCTACTTTGCCCCCATTTAACCATCCCCTCTATCTCTTACCGTTATCGAAATCCCCATGCATATACTCGAATTTGAATAGCCCTGTATATATATATATATATATATATATATATATATATATAAATATAGAAATATATATATATATATAAATTATGAACCATTCATCTAGTACCACCAACACTTTCTGGAAACTGGCACGTTTAAATGTATAAATCAAATAGTGTGTAGTGCTACAGTCTGCTAGTAATAGTATTACGTAAAAGATTCGAACAGAAATCCCAATATTCAGGATGAGATCTATAAAGGAATGATGAATTGATGTTTCATTCGATATTTGAAATGTTTGAATGATAACATATTCTTTCCCTTATCCTTCCCTACCTATGAGGAAATTTTAACCTTTAAATCATTTGAGATTTTCTTAACAGAATCATCAGGGTCAAATAATTGAAATTGTTGTCTTTTTTATGTGAAATTATAATTATATCTATTTGAGAAGATAATATTCACAAATTCTAAAGCTAACTCAGCTCAACGTCTCAGCACCAAATAGAGTTTTTTGTTATCTACTGAATACAAACAATTTGCTCTGAAGAGATTTACAATAAGTTTTATCATATGGTAATGTACATTTTACATATTTCAAGACTTTTTCGTTCAATAAGCAAACTTACAAAAATATTTTTAAAATTTTAAATGTTTATGTTTCATAAAAAATATTCAGTGTCTTCGCGTGCTATTAGCTCAGGAGGTAATTCTTCTTACTGTCTGATGTCTATCATAAAATAAAGCTTTTACTGTTGATAAAATATTGTGATAATAACTCAACATCCGTTATAAGTTTATGTGTCAACCGTTTAGACTGTTGTTTTTATTTCAATGAAGATTAATACGACATTAACATCTAATTAGCTTCATTTTACAGATAGAAGATGTCCAGTACTTCACTTACCGAGATGTAAACAAAACATCGATTTCTTTACGACTGGCGAGAAGTTTAGAGGAGTTGGTAGATTCCGAACATCCAAGAAATGTTCTCAAGTTCAAGATTTCCTGCGACTACAACGACGGAGAAGATATTGTGAGTAGTTGTGCAACAAACGTTGTATTGTTAGTCTATTTCTGTACAGGGTGTCCCATTTTTGGTACTTTTGAATAATATCTCCGTTATTCCGAATTCCAATAGCCCTTTTAGTTTTTAAGATACAGAGCATTTTTGAAAATATTGCAATTTAGGATCCCCGTCGTATCGCCGTTATCCTTCATCTTATCGAAAAGGTAATATAACATTCTCATAGATTTTTCTCCGTAGAATGCAGTGGTGTAGATAATTTTTGTCACATATTTACTATTTTCGAGTTATAAAGCAAACTTATGTTTTTTTTAATGGAATACCCTGTATATTAATAGACTAAAAACTTTGTCTTTTTTTAATTTTTCAAAAATATATGATAGTATAAACATTTTCTCAGAAACGCGCAAATGAAAGATAATTTTATGAAACTAAATGCATAATTTAGTAGTAGGCCATGGATATTGTTCACGACAAGAAACGAAAATAAATGTCAAACCAATACCATCGGTTTTTGGATCGACTTCAGGTTTATAAAGTTGTTTATTTTCGTTCTTTTGGTATTATTATTTAATTGATATTAATCATTATCTTCGAATAATGTAGCGTATGGAAATTATGAAAAATATGATATGCTGGTATGTTTTATACAGAGTAATGAAAATTCTGAAGAAGCTTCGGAATTATATTTCCATAGCTATAATAGCTATGAAAATCTCTACTATCATTTTATTTCTTATCTTGTCAAATATCCAGAAAGAAGGCAACCGTTTTTTGAGATATTTGCTCTTTTAAGAGCAAATTTAGTTGAGCACGGATCATTTGTTCACCCGCGTGCTAAAATATACAAGAGAACAGGGAGAAAAAGAGATAGATACTTTGGGATATACAGAAGCAACTCCTTTGTCCTTATAGAAAAATTGAGAAGGAAATTGGTGTGCCAAAAACTGACAGCATTGCAGAACTTCTAGAGGCAATTCATTTAGCCTTTCGAAATCTGCGAATGAGAACAAATGTTCTTTTAAACGCTTTTCAAAGAATTACAAAGATGTGCCAATTTTGCATCAGAAAAAATGGTCGCCAATTTGAACATCACCTTTAATTTTTTTTTAATAATGTTATTTATTTGTATTTGTAATATTGTTATTTTACGCTACAAAACTGTTGAAGCAAACTAAAGGTATTTTTTGAGTGAAAGATACCTATATGCAAGGTATCCAATTTTTTTGTTA